>JBAMAX010002767.1:0-145756 GCA_037043745.1 Chymomyza amoena | reverse complement strand
AACGATAACAGAGGATCGTTACCGACTCCAATTGATGCGTTTGAGGCATGCACTGACATGATAGTTATTTCGGCCAGAACATGAGCAACTTAGATATGGTAAACGTTAAAATCGGCCGCAGGTGCGACCTCACCCGCCGTACTCTCCGGACATCACCCCATCCGATTACCACCTATTTCGATCGATAGCACTTGCATTGACTGACTACCGGTTCATTTCTTATGAAAGTACCAAGAATTGGGTCGAACCATGGATAGTTTCATAAAGACGAGTCATTCTTCCGAGCCGGAATCCGAAAATTATCAGAAAGATGGGGAAAAAGTAGTGGGTAGCGATGGACAATACTTTGAACATAAAATTTTGTATCCATTTTTCAGAATAAATAGTTGAAAATTGAAAAAAAAAGTCCGGAAATTAATTTAAGGTCCCAATAAGTTTCGACTTTTATTGCTCAGCTCAAAGCTTTTTGAAATTGATATGATGACCGGAAATTCGGCTAATAAACTAAAAGCTTATCTTTAGCTTTAACGTTAGACGTGTTTCAGCGTGTAACGTCACGCCAGTAACTATATATAAAGTTTCAAATCATACTAAAAAACTAACTAAACAACTAAAAGTTGGATACTCAAAGACTTGTCAGATTCGCAAAAACTTGCAATTTTGTAATTCAAGTAACTCTTATAGTAACGTTACGCCAAATGTAAAGGTTGATTCATTAAGACCTTTTTTTTCAATACGGATTTTCGTATGGATCACGCGTGATCCATGACAAGCTGTCAAAGGCAAGTTCAGTTGTTCAGTATTCATTGGCAAATCATCATGCACTTGACTTACACCCGAACAACGTTTACAAATTGTACAATTGTACAGAATGTTTTTCGTGCGCTGAGATCGACTTATGGTCAACATAATCGACCCACCGAACCCACAATTCGTAACACCATCACCAAATTTGAAGCCCAGTATTCATTGTTTGATGATACACGACCAAATCGCCCACATCCAGGACGTAGTGAAGATAATATAGCGGCGGTAGCTGACAGTGTTCACGATGACCGCGAGGAATCGATTCGACGCCGATCGCAACAACTTGGCATTTGGATCTCGGCTTGAAAGCATACAAAATTCAACTCAGTCAAGAATTGAAGCCGAATGACCTTCCTGCACGTCGCCGTTTTAGTGAATGGGCTCTTGGTAAGATCGATGAAGATACGTTGTTTTCGACCAAAATTGTGTTCAGTGACGAGGCCCACTTTTAGCTCCACGGCTCGTGAATAAGCAAAATTGCCATATTTTGGGAGAAGATCAACCCGAAGAGGTTGACCAGCTGCCATTACATCCAAGAAAAACAACAGTTTGGTGCGGTCTGTGGGCTGGTGGAATCATTGGTCCGTATTTTTTTAAAATGAGCAAGGTGCGAACGTTACCATCAATGGACCATGTAAACGGACTTTTTGCTGCCTAAAATTGTTGCCCGTGATCTCGACGACATTTGGTTCCAACAGGATGGCGCTCCGGTCCACATTGCCAATGAAACAATGGCTCTCTTGCGTACCTTGTCCGCCAAGATCGTGCGATATCACACCGCTCGACTTTTTTTCTTTGGGGTTACGTAAAGTCAAAAGTTCACGTAGACAAACCAGCAACGATTGAGGCCTTGGAAGCCAACATTACTCGTGTTATTGGCCAAATACCAGTGGAAATGCTTGAACGAGTCATGGAAAATTGGACCTTAAGGATGGACCATTTAAAACGCAGCTGCGGCCAACATTTGAACGAGATTATTTTTAAAAAATAAATGCCATAAAATATCCTTTCGAAATTATAAATAAAGATCCCATCATTCCTTTGAAATTTGCATTTGCCAAATCATTAAAAAAAAAGGTCTTAATGAATCACCCGTTACATTACATAAATATCATTTAAAATTTCGATTTAAGTCTCAAAGCTTTTACTACACTTTAGCTTCGTCTTTTATCAATTGGGATTTCCACAGAGTGGCCCACGATGACCGAAAAAATAAAAATATAATATGTTCCGACTTTTATGGCTTCAATACTTTCTGAAACTAAACTATCTTATTTATATTTTCATCAATTTTCAACCCAAATCTTGAATTAAATAGCTTTCAAAAAAGTAATTAATTTTTTTTAAATAAATTTGAGTAACATCATGCCGTGTAACGTGACGTCAATAACTAAGGCTTATAAAGTTTCATATTGTACTAAAAAAAGTTCGATATCCAAAGACTTGTCACATTCGCAGAAGCTTGCAATTTCGTAATTCAAGTCACTTTTCAAGTAACATCACGCCAAATGTATTTTTTCTTGTATTTATAATCGGCAAGATCTATTTTTGTCATATTTTTATAAAAAGTTTTGTCTTTTGATCGATAAAACCAATTTTGTGTCACATTTTGTTCATATTTTTATTAAATAGAGTTTTATTTAATTTCTACTTAAGTATAAAATTCTATATTCTTTTTATTGTTCGTAAGAAAGCAACGAATGGAAATGCCCAAATTTTTTTTTCTAATAATTTTTCCAACAAATATTTATAATTCAAAGATTAATGTCAATTTCAGAAACTGTTTTCTGTTTACGACTATAAACTTTTTTATAAAATTAAAAAATTAATTAAGCACTATGTACCAACCCTAACACGAAAAAAAAAAGCTTGGGTCAACTCACTTCCTAGAAAAACTGAACGTCCGCCCAGTCGTTAAAATCGTTTTGTTATGTTTACAAAAAAGTTTTCCCCAGACAGAATAAATTTATATTTTTGTTTAATATTTCTAACCGGACAATATAAATGCGCAATAAAATGTTTTTAATGACAATTATTAAACAATTTAATTCGTTTTGTGCATATGAACAAAGCCCTATGGAAATTTTAACTATATATAGTATAGTTATGTATATATCATGTTTTTTTCAAGGCGCGTTCAGTTGCATTTGAATATGATAAATTAATTGCAAAATGGCAGCTGAATGCTAATTGTTAATTAAGCGAAAATATAATTCTAATAAAATTGTTATTAATTTTTTAAGTTAACAAGTTTTATAGCTACAGCTGGGTTATTCCCCGCTAGAGAATCACTCTTTATGTTCCGCTGGAGTCTGAGGTTCTATTGTTTATAGCCAGGAAATCAGGTTTTTAAGATTTCACAGAAATTTGCTAATAATAAAATCAATATTAATAATAAATGCAGAGCAACAGCTGCACAATCAAATAGGAAAAAATATTGAACAGATGAATTTTGGCAATTTATAAAGTGGCCAAAGGCTATAAAATACGGCCGCTGTGAGGTAACTCCCATTAAAAAAATAAACAAAAATACGAAACATAAAAAATTAAGTGAAAAAACAATCTTAAAAATACATTTGCAAGTACATAGAAAAATTTATTTACTGTTTACAGCCGCAGTCGAAGTGACTGCAAACAGAAAATGTGTTTTCTATGCAAAATAGTTTCACGTGTTGTTACTTTATATATATTACATAGGTACACTGAAAAAAATCGAGAATTACAGACTTGCCGAAACACTTTCAATCAATAATTCTTCAAAAAAATATTTATTTAATTTAGCATGTTAGGTCTTAAGGCCTTAATTAATAGAATTAAAATGTTCTTGTATGCCAAATGTAAACTTTTGATTGGATTCAGCAGTATCTCGAAAGTAAAGTATATACGAGGTGTGTTCAAAAAGTATCGCGAATTTTGTGTTTTTTCAAAAATTATTTATTTATTCATGAATATCTATTTTGTCCCCTTCAAAGTAATCCCCATAAGATATTATACACTTGTCCCAACGGCTTTTCCAATCTTCGAAGCACTTCAAAAAATCTTTTTTTTTTTTTATTTTGTTCAGCTCCTTTTCGATCGATGCCGTCTTTATCTCGTCAATCGTAACGTAGCGTCGTCCTTTCACGGGCCTCTTCAGTTAAGGGAACAAGAAAAAGTCAGAGGGGGCCAGATCTGGCGTATATGGTGGCTTTGGCATCATTAGTGTGTTGTTTTTAGCCAAAAAGTCACCAGTTATGACCCTCTGGAGGAAATTTGGGTCGTCGCGGACAGAGTCCAACATCTCATTAGCAATGTTCATGCGATGCTGTTTTTGGTCGAAATTGAGCAATTGTGGAACGAATTTTGCGGCGACCCGCCTCATGCCCAAACCATTGAAAAATCGGCAGGAGCCAATCGATATGTCTAGGTCCTCAGCAACTTCCCTAACGGTGATTTGACGATTGGCCAATACCATTTTCTTTACTTTATCAAGTTTTTCGTCTGTGGTTGAAGTGCTCGGGCGTCTGGCATGCTCTTCGTCGTTCATTTTGTACCACCGATAAACGTTGCTTCGGTCCAAGGTAGCTTCTCCGTATGCCACATCCAACAGACTCGTTTTGAAAAGTCATAACGAGTGCATTCCGACAAATGGTGTTCTAGATTTCGACCGAGTTCGAATCCACTTCGAATCGGTTTCGAATCGTTTTCATTTCGAGTGCTATCGATAATCATTTGTATAAATCAGCTGTGTAAAAAGCTTGTTTACATTTCTGATTTTTTAAATTCAAATTTTAAATATAACAAAAAAAAGTGAAAAATGCCAGCGGTTACAATTGTTGGATGTGCGGAGGCAAAAAGACGTGCCGTTGCTAAAGCGAAATTGCAAAATCGTGAGATGCGAGCAAAAGTAAATTTAACAAAACAATTAAATTCCGCGTAAGTTTGTAATATATAAAAATGTTGCAATTTTGACTTTTTAAGCCGTAATTTTTTAGGTTTATTGAGTCCTATCGAGTGGACAAGGAAACGTTTGAAATGATTATTAAAAAAGTGGGGAAAACCATTAGGAGAAAAACATCGGTTTTTATCCCCATATACGCAAGTTGCGGCAACATTGCGGTTCCTTGCAACTGGTTCATTCCAGTTAGGGGTTGCAAAAGATCATGACATTAACATTGGCAGAAGCACTTTTTCAAAAGTGCTTCACGATGTCATGGATGAGCTGGAGAAGGGCTTGTGTAGGGAATACATTCGCCAGACCATGCCAAGGGAAGATGTAATTTTGTCGAAGGCGCATTTTTACAACAAATTTAGCATTCCGGGCGTTATTGGTTGTGTGGACGGCATCCACATTCGAATTGTAAAGCCCGTAGAGGAAAAGCATAGATTTTTTAATAGAAAAGGATACTACAGTATCAATGCAATGGTGGTAAGTTACGAAGCCCTAAAGTTTTAAAATTTGATCAAAAATAAGATTGAGCATAATAACTAAATACGATTGAGCATATATATAACTTGAAGCATGCTGCAGCTCGCAACATTATTGAAAGGACGATCGGCGTATTAAAAAGCAGATTTAGGTGTCTACAAGGCACACTTCATTATGAGCCGAAGTTTGTGGAAAAAATTATAAATGTTTGTTGTGCATTGCATAACATTTGCCGCAGGAGAAATCTACCTTTGTTAGAAGTCATCGTTGATGGCACCGACGATGCCAACGACAATGACAGCGACAATGACGATTTCATAAGTATGCAGCCACCATGCGAAGCTGCAAATGCAGTTAGAAATGAAGTCGCAAATAATTTAAAAGCTTAAACCTGATAATTGCAATAAAATTTATTTAATTCAGTCTACAATTCAGTCTTTAATTCATTCTATTATTCATTCTATAAATTAGTCTTTTCTTTTCATAAGGAACAATAGTTCAAAAGCCATAGAAATTGCACAAAGGCAATTATATAAAACAATGAAACGTTCTTTTAACATATATAAAATATTTTTTATAAATGTTATTAAACTATACTTAAGTTAAAGAACGTTTCATTGTTTCATCTAATTGCCTTTGCGCAATTTCTTCCATTTTGGCATAGTGCCTCTTTTTCTCCTTTAACATTTCCTGCAATGTTGAGAAGATAGACCTAAAAATTGTATTTTGCTTTGACCAAATCTCCTCAAAAGTGTCGCTGGACCGGCCACGCTTTCTTTTGGAGCTTGAGGGGCCTTCCTCAACATTAACTTCAGCTTCAACTTCAGCTTCAACAAAAGGTTCAACTTCCAAAATTTCGAGGTCTTCATCATCGCCAAATGTTTCTACGGTTTCCATCCCTTCCACATCCTTAAAAAGGCCGCACAAAACTGCAATTTCCTCCTCTATGGCAAGAAGAGGCTGCTGAAAATTTGGGCCTCCACCGGTTGCAGTGCACTCTTTTCTGTTATTTGAGAGTTTTTTCCGGAAAGAGGCCTTCCAATCAACCCATGACTGCAATTGAATTAAATTTTAATTTTAAATAAATTAACATAATTGCAAAACATACCTTCTTCATTTCCACCCTATCAGCACCTCTACTAAAACCCATGGCAATGCTTGGGTTTTTGTGCATAAATGCGACCATTATATTTTCCTGCTTTGCGGTTCGTTTTTTGCCCCTTAGAAATAAAAATACTTTATGTTAAATGCAAATAATCATTTAATTATTACTTACATATTGCTGCTCACTATAAATTTGCGCAAAAATCGTACCAACACAAACAGCTGATCAGCTGATCAACCATTGATAAGTTCACTTGTAGAGTTACCTCAAATTTTCGAACATCAAGTTTATAAATTTAATTTTTCTTTCTGCCAACATCTTTCTGAGAGTTGGGAATGCATCCACGCACTTAATTTCGTTTTACATACAAAATTTGATAGAGGATCTTTGATCCATTTTTTTGAATAGGTAAAAATCGAAGACGAGCCAAAACACGTGCAAGCAAAGCAGCTGTCAACAATTAGGTGAACATTCAAAATGGCCGAGCTTGTCGGCATAAGTGAGAGACATGAGTACCAACATAACGCCACAAAAAATCGAAATTCGAATATACGTAACCCACGAAAATTTAAAATTCGCGATTCTTTTTGAACACACCTCGTATTCCATTTAATATTCGCTTTCATTTCCTAATGAATAGTTCAGCTTTATAGGTTTTTAGAGTGAAAAATCAATCGATAAGTTTTCCAAATAAGTGCATATATCTTATGCACGATGTTATTAATGCTATATCTGATCTTGCTTTTTTTTATCAATATTATAATTTACAGCATTTCAGCATTCTTAGCTTAGTTTATTTTCTAAATATCACCTGAGATTGCGACACATCCCTTAAGGCCACACTGACTTTTCTTTCAGTGCACATTTGCATTTCAACTAAATCTTTGTAAAAGTATCTCAAAGTTTGTTTTGAGTCTTTGCATACCAATCAGTACGTTGTTTATCTTGTGTTGTAAGTGTAATTGCTAAAAAAAGATTGCAACATTTTGTGCAGCACTTTATGCATATTAAAGTGTAGCTGTTGTGCATCTGTCAGATACTATGCCCTATAAGGTGCATGTTGCATGCTGCTCGTCATAAAAGCGTAAAACGTTGCTGCAGCTATTAACTGCAAAAAGAGATGCAGATCTTGGTGGCAAGAAAAGAACTGGCACAAAACTTAACCTGCAGCATTTTTACAGTTCACTTCAAAAGTATCTACAACTTACACACACACACACACACACACACCAAAAAACTCATAAGATATAAACAAACAAAAAATGCAATGAAATAAGTGAATGCTTCTCGGCTTCACGTGCCACAAACACCAAAGCACGGACACAAATATGTATCTTGATGTACAAATGTATATTTTTATAAAGTAAGCATTGGATTTAACGAATCTTTACAGTCTTGCAAAAGTAAAAATTGTTGTATCTGAGAGACAAGAACTAATTAAATTTACAATTGGACTTAATGGAATTAAAAGGGATAACATAGAAAACTTTTGTTTATTTCGGCAGACCGAAATTAGAACATTTTGGCAAAACTGATGAATTTAATAGTTTGGAATTTTTATTTTAAGCCCTATAACACACTAAATTATCTTTACTGATTATAGCGATTAAACTTCTTTGATCACTTCTGGACTATAACCTTATTTACGCAATCGTTGGTTGTCAATTGCAAAGTATCTAACGTGTTACCGCCCCCGGCGCGCTTCTCATGCCAACGCGTCGATGAATCTCAACATCTGATTCTTCTCGCGTGTTCTTAGAGGTCTGTCACATACGCGCAGCGTCTTTCATGCCTCATTGCGATGTCGTTTGTTTGTATTCGGTTCGCTGAAATATACGCATTTTTGTTAATATCGTGAATATTGCATAGTAGAAACATTGTTCAACACTGCACATATTGGACACTTCAAGTTCAGTTAAAAGCCGAAGTCACAAAGGGGTTTAGAATGTAGTTTCTGTGGAGCATGAATTTATTGGAGATTCGAAGCTCTCTTAAGAATACTTAAGTTCGTTCATACACTCTCTTTGGAGAGTCATGAAAGTCAACCTAATGGCCAAAAATCTTATGATTGTAACTGATAGAGCTAACTAGAGAATCTTACGCATCGGTTGTTAAAACAACGTAGTTTCGAGAAAACCCGCGTCTTAAAGGTTTTCAAGCACGACTCCAACGGTTTGGGAAGCGTATGCCTTCAAGTGTCACAAAATCGCCGATCGAATTGTTCTAACCCATCTCAAATACTCACTTCGTCCAAGTATTGCTTTAAGACTATAAGGTCAGCATTTCGATGAAAAGACAAAGCACAAACGATTCGAATAACAGTGTACAACAGAGATTTAGGATCATTTTCAAGTGACCTAGTGTACGTTGTAGGTCTTGACGAGTAGATCACGATAGTGTGGTTCAAAATTGTCTAAGCACCACCTCAAAATCGCAAGTTATTGCTTAAAAACCGTTTTTCGGGTACTGCGATCACTCCCACAATCACAACGTCGGCAGTTTTCAACCGATTTTGGATTGCTTTACGGCTTTGGAAAGAAGAAGATTCAAGCTTTAAGATGATATACACTTGTTTATACTTCATACAAAGCAACTACGAGATTTTTTTAAAAGTTATCTAAGATTTACCCTTTTTTTTATCGTTTTTCACACTTTGAAGTCATTTTTATATAACATTTTGTTAAAAAACCTTTACTTTTTTACATTTAATCTTAAAAAAATATTAATGCAGAGTGAGAAAAGTCATGGTTTATCACAATCGGTCGATAGATGTTTAAGTTACGATGCTTATTGTAAACAAGAAAATTGAACTTCCATCGACAAAAAAAAGTTTTAGATGGATAATTCGTTTGTTCATAAAGATATCGTAAGCAAATTTGGTACTTAAAAGTTTTTTATGGTTTCCAAGCACTGTACCAAATTTGATCAATTTGGTTGACTATGTCATATAGCTCCCATAGGACCGATCTTCCAAAAACTCGATTTTTGAACAAAATTTTTTGTATTTCGTTTGTTTGTTAAGATATTGGGACCAAATTTGACATTTTTAAGTTTTTTATAATTCCTAAGCACTAATACCAAATTTGGTATTATTACCTTATATTACTCTTCTAAGCATCTGATTTTTTTACTCTGGCATTTCTGTCTCAATAAAGTTTATTCCTAATATTAGTCGGGCACTTCTGCATTTCTGCACGACACAGTAAAAAGCTAAATATATATATCTTAGAAAGTTTAATTACAAGTTTCATAAACAAAAAAATTCCTACAAATGCTAGTTCCTAAAGAAACCTTTACTTTTATCTGGTGCACACAGCCCAACGCCCACTGTACCTTTTCGCGTAATGCGGCCGCCCAATACATATGTGAAAGGTAAACAAAAAAAAAGAGCTGTGTAAAAAAAATGCATGAAACCTGGCCATATATTTATGCTAACAGCTGTTGGTATTACACATGTGGCTACCACCAAAGAACTGGGTGGCACAAAAGTAAACACAACAACTTGGGTACTTAAGGTATAGCTTTTAGCCATAATTCAAAACTAGTTCATAAGCAGCTCAACTTCAGCCTTGAGCCACTAAAATGTGCAGCAAATGGTTTTCTATACTAACTAGTGGAAGTAGATATGTAGATATTTCTCCTATAAACTTCCTATAGAACCTAATAGAGTATGTTTTAGAGCACAGTTTTTGGTTGTTGTAACTGTTGACACAAGGCACAGATAACTCTCAGTTTGAAACTACTCGTAATTCAATTAAGTTCAATCAGTGAAAAGTAAAAAAAGTCTTTGCAAGTAATTCAAAGACTCTCCTCTATAGGTGCTGAATGTATCTGGTATACTTAAATTGAATAAAAGCAAACTTAACTTTGACACAATGGACAATGGACAAGTTGACAATTGTGGGTTTTCGTAATTTAAGTAAATACATGTTTACAAAACCAATCTAAAGTAAGTAAGATATATGTACTCTACATACGTGTGGAAATAAAAATAAAAGTAAGATAAATGTTTGTGTGGTCAACAGATTTGTTTGCAAGTTCTAGTTAGGTAACATTTGAATCTATGCATATAGGAAATTGTATTCTGGTGACAGTTTTATTGAAGATTAAATTTGGCAAATTTGATATAAGCTCAAGAACTGAAGAGCTGACAGATTTCAACATTAAATTGCACGTTTTAGTAAAAATGAGAAGATAGTGAATTTTTGGTAATATGAAATATAATTTCTTTTGTAAGTGTTTCAACTTCCTACTAAATACATTTGTTTTTATACTTCTAAGTAAAGATTTTGAAACTAGCAATCATCAGGTAACAAAAGCAGTACGACCTAAGAAGCGCAATAAAGCTGAAAAATAAACTAAAGATATGAAAATAATCATTAAAGATTGAGAAACTATTTTCGGATTGGTTAAGACGGTTAGGGTATACAAAAGCTGTACCACCCGAAAGACTCCAACTTAGACAAGCAAAACATCTATATCATCTTCACTATGGAGATAAACCGATTAATGAAAGTATCGTCTCGGTGACTCTTGGTAAAATTCTTATAAGTCTTAAAGCTACGACCATGTGCAGATTGATGGCGTAGACCACGTCTGTCATTTTGAAAGATTTAAGATTTAACAGATGACGTTGCAGATATAGATGTGTAAAGCTAGAAATACAATTCACAAAAAAAAATCAAATTCCACATCAGTTTGAGATTAAATATTTGCTCAAAGTTCATTACTAGCAGACCATTTCAAACTCTTTTGTCAACCTCGACTCCCAGTGGAGCATAGGGCATCATGGTTTCATTCATTGTGATGTCTTCGCGTGGATTTGGCACCTCCAAAATTCTTGTGCCAGCTGTCGAAGCAGGAGTATTTCTCGTATTAAGACGATAACCTATTGGAGTAGTGTTTCCATTGATCATACTTTCCATGGTTGAACATCGATTGGTGCTAAAGTCGATGGGTGATGAGGCCAAGGATGGTACGCATAACACGTCGAACCGAGACCGACACCCGCTTGCAGCCGCGCCTAACCTGGCGAGCAAAAGCTACAAATTACGCAAAGATTGTCGTTGATTGACGATGCAATTCATCCGCCTTTCAGTGCGTACTCTCTTTAACCCTTAGAGCAAGTATTTTGGAATTGCCTAAAAAATGAAAGCTCTCTCTCTTGTTAGCCCTGACTAAGACTTCCGCACGGGTTGGTTATCGTATCTTCATCAAGGTTGCTCAGGTTACCAGAGTGCACCACGTGGAGGTAAGAGTAGGAATTGAATGCTGAGTCTGCCGATAACAGGATATCATCGGAGACATCAGCACCCCAGGAGCACCATTCCAAACAATTCTTAATAAATTGGTGCTAACAACATAGTCTCAGTACCGAAATTAAATGGTAAATGTGGAATTATGTAGATAGAATGAAATGGAATAGATAGCGCCCCAATGGAATCCATAAAAAAAATTGCTAAAGAGACGAGCCACGACAAAACCAAAGTGCGCTATTCAGCTGATGAAAAATACATGTAACTAGGGGCTCCGCCTCCTGCATATTACGCAGGTCATTCCCTGCGTAACCATATTTCTTTACCATAGTTGAGGTATACGATTCGAAAGATTTTTATAGGACTTTCTTCCTTCCTTTCTTTATTACCAAAATGATCACAAGTGTCCAGTGGCGGATCCGCAGTGGAAGTTTTCGGGTCTATATGAAAAAATCTTCTTTTTTTTGCCATTTCGGCAGCAACACCGCAAATCGGTCCTGAACCACACTGCGGGAATGGTAACCACATTGTTCGGGACTTACTGAGAGTAGAGGAGAATAAAAAACGACTGCTTTACTGGGCGCAGATACCAGGGCTTAAACAGTCAAAAACCCTCCTCTCCAACTACAACCGTAAGAGGTTCAAAGTCATGGTAACGCACGGGAAGAACACCGTGTGAATCATGACGGGCCTTCTGCAGGGACATTGTAGGCTCCGCACCCACTTAAACAAAATTGGGATAGTGGATAGTGGATAGTGGACTACGTCGCTTCTGTAGCATGGAGGAAGAAACTTCTTCGCATGTATTATGTGAATGTAAAAGAAACAAGCTCCTGGGCAAGTAGGTTCTCCCACCGGAGATCATTGATATCATAAGTCCAAATAAAATACTGCAATATATGCAGCCCATAGAAGCTTAGGGTACAATAGATCCATCTGGGTCGCAGTACATTTATACACCCAATAATAATAATTCCATTCCGGTCATTTCTTTTACTTCGCGGATAATGTATACAAACTGATTTTTATATAATTAAATAAAAAATATCTTTAAATCTTAAATTTAAAGTCTTGGGTGAATGTGCTGATTAGGAGCTTCCTCTAAAAACTTCTAGGCAGTTTTGTCTAATTTCATAAAAAATCTCTGGAAAAAACTGTCAGTCGAAAACTTTCATTATAATCAGGTAAACATTTGTATATAATCGTTATTGGAGCAGAGCAGATACATTTACAATAAAGAAGATAGCGAAACTGATATCAAGCTTAGCTTACATCTTCAATAGATACGAAAAAAATAAAGCACGTAAAGGTAACTTCTTTTGAAAGCAATAAGAATCAACTAGAGTTATGGGACCTCTAGATAAGTTACATTGAGCTAACGCTATAAATTTTACTAGCTATAAATGCCATAAAATTTATTCAAACAACTTCCTAGATACATTACTTCGGCAAAAGTGCGGGAATAAGAGAGCCAGCCAACTTAAACGTTCATTGACATTGTACAAAGCTGTTAACAAGGCTATTACATTTTTAATTAAACTAAAGTAAATTGACAGACCTGGCAAGCATGTAGGAAGTAAAAAACATAAACATATGGAGAGCACACACAAGGGCAATGAGCTACAGTTATTGAGATACTTTTGTAGATATATAGACTATAAAAGTAAAACCAATTGGCAAATTCTAACGTCTCTAGAGACTTAACTTCCCGCCTACGTTAATTAAACAATGCCAAAGACCCGCTTAACGGTCATGCTGACGGTTCGGTGATTCACAATTGTCCACATTTTCTATAGGTTCAAGTGCGTTTCTTGGCTTAATGGGCAAAAAGATTCACAAGTTTTCGTGGCACCCAAAGCTAAATGTAAGCCACAAGAAATTAAAGACAACATGATCAGAAAATATGATTGAACTCAATTTCGAAATTGCACATTAACCGCAAAAAAGTATCTTTTTTCTGCTTCAAAGAGAAGCAAAAACAAAACAAAGAAGATAAAGCAGAACAAGTAAAAGACAACAAAGCACAAAACATAAAAAAAACAAAAAATACAACAAAATTATGGCTAAAACAAAAGAAGTTGCCACAGCATGAAAAACTTAAGAAATGAAAAACTCAAAGAACCAGATATGGCATCAAAGACAATAAAAAGTGGCAAACAGTTTAACAGAATTGTGTACATAGGTCAGGTCTCTGGGTCTGCAGGGCAGCCTTAATTTATTCAAGTTGTATTATCTTTTTATGGAAGCCATCCAAGCAGCTGGCCTTTAAGTTATGTTCTTTGTGCACCCAACAAATATCTGAGGATCTGCACAGCGGATGTTGGTGGGGCGTATGAGTAATATGAGTAATGTATGAAATGCAGTGAACTAAAAGGGGCTTTTAAAACAGCAATATCTTTTGTAATATTACAGAAACGATTTACATTGGGAGATGAAGCAATTTTGATCTGATTTTATTTGAAAGCAAATCTTCAAAAAATTAGTACAATTTTATACCTATAGGTACAAAGGGTATACTAGATTTGGGCAATGTATGTAACGGACAGAAGGAGGCGTGGCAGACCCCAAGTCCTTTATACCAAAATGCTTATCAGACGCTTAGATCTTGAAGACTAGAAGAGCTAGAGACACTAAACTTTTCCAGCTGGTGCAAATATTTCCTCGGAAGATGAAGTTTGTTGAATCATGTTAATAACTTTCACGGGGGTGTCGGGCCTCGACTGTTCCACATTATTTAAATACAACTTTTGCGTCAAAAAGCAAATAATTTTGATAGAAAAGTTTCACTGTGAGATTAGAGGTATATTAGTATAGTATGAAAAAATTCTTTCTTCCCTAAATCTGAAACAGCTTAAATTATAGGAACAAAGGGGACGTTCGATCTGTGAATTCCGAAAATTCGAATGCATCTCAATTCTTCAATTCTTGCCCGGTAATTAAGGTGTTTTCGTTTGACAACTGGATGAATCATGGTCATTGTGGGATAACTGTCTTCATGTTCTCGTCAAGAAATTAATGCGTTGTAAGCCATAGACAATTTTTCGAATTTGTATACCTCAAAAATCAAAATTATCATAGCTACAAAAAATGTATGCAGCGCGATTCGGAATCGGAATCTCTTAACTAACCAAACATGAATATCCATTGAATTCTTTTAAATAATTGTTTTAATCCTCATGCAAAGTGGCCCTTCTTGTCCTCTACTATTATTTTGGAGGACTATTACATGGGCTATTTTGGAGTTTCAAATAACCCTCTTACACCGCTTCGGATAATTCAGGGGAATAATTTTCATTTCTATGGTGCATCTTATTTTTGATTCTATCGACAGGCTCAAATGATATGAGCTGGAGGACTGACATATTTTTTGAAATTTCGTTTTATGAGAGTTCGAACTTATTTTACTTCACAAAGTTTATTGAGCTACTTTCTATCTCATATGGAGAATGATCTCTTTGATGTCACGCTACTCACACCACTGAGGTGAGCCATTAGGAAGTATTTTGGATATTTCCGCCAAGAAGAAGAAATTATGGCTCAAAGTTTAATGGCAATAAATGAAAAGAACAACAAATAAAAGCACCGAGAACTATGTGTATATCAATGGTAGTGAGAAAACGGGCATAGACTAAAATAATTAGCGCATCCATACATTTTGAGGCCTATGCTAAAGTTGCATATACAGAAAATGATGATGATGATGACATCCGCTCCGAAAGCGAGGCAAGAGTTGGCGTGCGAAGGCTTATAAATACTACTACTACGAATTCTGAACTCCTAAGTGGAGCATAGATGCATATTCAGATTCAAATATTTTCTTAATTTGTTTACCTTTCTAGCTTAAACCAAAACGAACATCTGAACTCCTGCGTTTTTGAAAAAACAGCAGCAGGATGTGGGTAGGAGTGAAACCTTCACTGCACCATAGACCTTACGCCCGAGATGCAACTCTCTCTTCATGACTTCTGTCGCAGTTTAAGAGATGAGGAGGAGACAGAAGGCATCCAACACCTGCCCGGCGCTTCTTAGAATTGGAGCCCCGTTTTTGGCTAAACAATTCTTTAAAGACCTTGGTAGTCCGGCTTATGTGCCCATAGAGGATCTGGCCACTTTTGTCAAATCCTCAAAATGGTGACTACGAAGCGATACCAAATCTCTTTGAGTCTCGAAATAATCTTTCTCTATCCCACCCCACCTCCTCCCTGTTTTACTTATTTATGGTATGTGTTTGCCCAGCGCTTCTTAGAAGAGGAACCCAGTTTCTGGGTAATTCATTCTTTAAAGACCAGGATAGTCTGACTTATGTGCTCATAGCGGCTTTTTTTTTGTCAAATCCTCAAACAGTTTTTGAAGGAATGGGACTTATGTGAATACGAAGAGCTATCAACTCTTCTTAAGTCTCGAAATAATATTTCTCTATCCCACCCCAACGCCTCCCACTACCACCATAGGCCTTTTGCCCGAGATGCAGCTCTCACTTCATGACTTCTGTCGCAGTTTAAGAGATAAGGAGGAGACAGAAAGCATCCAACACCGTCCCGGCGCTTCTTAGAATTGGAGCCCTGTTTATGGCTAAACCATTCTTTAAAGACCTGGGTAGTGCGGCTTAAGTGCCCATAGAGGATCTCGCCACTTTTACAAATTCTCAAAATGGTGACTACGAAGCGATACCAACTCTCTTTAATCTTTCTCTATCCCACCCACCTCCTCCCTATTGTACTTAATTATGGTACGTGTATTCCCCTGGGCCTCGCCACGTAAAAGCACTTATCCAGTGAAGGCCAAGAAACAAGCCTCGGAAAGGACTCCTTTTTATGTTGACGACCACGGCCAACGAAAAATGGACAACGATTTATGGGTATGCACCTGGAACATCCGGCCCCTCTATAGGGATGTTGCTTCTGCCCAACTGGCGGATGCCCTCAGCAAATGTAGGGCTGACATCACCGCCATCCAGGAAATGCGGTGGATACGACAAGGGTGCAAAAGGAAAGCACACTGCGACATCTACTAGAGGCGCGAATTCGGGTGCGGGTTCGTGGTTAGCAAGAGGCTTCGTCACACGTCTCTGGGTTCACACCGGTGAACGAAAGGCTAGCCACAATCCGCATCAAGGCCAAGTTCAGCAATATAAGCCTTTTCTGCGACGGAAGAGAAGAACGATGCGGTCAAGGATGCTTTCTACGCGAAACTCGAGGACCTGTACGACAAATTCCCGGTCTCGAAATAATCTTTCCCTATACCTCCTCATGTCCTCCCTTTTATACATCTTTCTTCCCTTATACAATTAGGCATCACACTGAATCTTATGGTCTCTGGGTGATCTCAATTGTTGGTTGATCAGCCTAATCAAGCTAGCCCAACCCAACCCAACTTAAATCCATAGTGCACAAAAAGATATACATATATAGATCAGATGTATGTTAATCTAAGAACCAAATATTTGCTTGACATACTAACTCTTCTTAGCTTAGTCTATAGTTTCTCCCAAGAGTCCCTCATACTTTCTCTAGCAAAGTCCACCCAAATTATCACCAATAATAGCCACTCCTTCAACTTTATTTTTAAATTGATTCTTAATAGCCGATATATATCTAAGATCCTGCTTAGCTTCGAATATTTGTTCAATTGACTCCAGCCACAACTTTCGGTTTCCCGCCGTGTTTGCTGATTACTCAACGTCTTGGCTGTCTGTCAACCATCAATCATTACAACATGCACAATTCAATTATAAATTCACAACTTGGTGTTAAAACGCTACAACAAAAACAATGTATGAAATATCACATAATCGTTTATATGCACGAATGTGGATTTTCAACTTTCAGCCCGACCCAGGCGGCAAACAACTCTTAACTTGTAGGCTAAAAGTTTCAGACTAGACTTCACCTGATAACATTATAGCAGACAATGCGAGAGTCTGACAGATAGAGATTCATACACACAAATATATAATTTATGTGCATATGTATTTGTGGGACTGTTCTCCGAAAGTCTGAGTCTGACTAACTGATGAAGACTGCCAGACTATCTCATAATAAGTTTTGCCCATTGTTTTTGGCAAGTCTTCTTTCCACTCTTATACAATTCTCATCATGTGCATCTGGGCAATGCCGTAAATAAGCACGTCTTGTATATAAACATAAAGTAAGCGAAAGAATAAAGATTCCCAAAAGACAGACGAGAAAAGAGAAGGTGACTCATAAGATTGACTGACCAGTCACCCGACTCTTATCTCAGCTAAACGTATGGAAATGTTATAAGTATTTAACATACTAGTGCAACAAACAAAATCTATCAGTATTGAACCCACACCCAGAATATTGTAGGAGTTTTTGGATTTTTTTTTGTTATACCTTAGCAGCCGCTTGCCCCAAGCCAAGTTTGAGACCGGTTTCCAAAAACGCGTTTTCATTTCGTCTTGCAACCTATGGCATTCCATGGCTCTCTATGCCTTCAGCCGGTCTTTTAATATTGTTGGTGCTGGTTGCCCATAAAATAAGAAAATCATTACGTTTCGTCATCGTTGGCGGCAAAACTCATTTGGCATTCAACACATTTTCCATTTATTAGCACATGTCCATTATCAAGATTTATGCTGCGTATCACTAACTATGTATATAGTATACCTGTATACAGTGGGTACTATATATACACACACACACATTACATGCCGCATACTTATGCATAATGCAATTTTTTACCTTTAATTAAAATGTTTTCTGCATACATTTGACTTTGGCTTACCTTTGCAACTAATCTCTGCAACTGTGCAACGTTCAGTTGCATTCAACAGTGCCTTCAAATTGTTATTTGCTTTCAACGGGCATGTCATGGCATTGCGATTTGCCCTTAAGCTGCCATTAAACGCTGCGTTTAACTTAAGGCTTTGTTTTATAGCCCTGCTCAGTTAGTTGTAGCTTGTAAATTGAAATCTGCTTAGTTTATGCTCAAGGTGTAAACAACTGTGCACAGTGGTATGAAAGCTAATTGATTGGTATTAAAATTAATTAATGGGAGAAATTTTAATATAAGTAATTTTCATAATTTCTATAAGTAATTGCCAATTGATCATTTATCGGTGAATTACTAAAGGCTGCAATTGAATTAGGAAGGATTTTAATAAGGCGACAAATGACCGTTTGTTCAGCTTTCTTTAAAAAAAAACAGTTTATGGATAAAAAAAATGGCGTACGTAAAGTCTGGCGCGGACGACTTTGGGATACCCTGTACCACTAGCTTGCAATAAAATCCGGTTCCTTTACAAAAAAACCAAAAACAGAAGAATTTTAAAGCAAAAATTTTTTTTTTGACCGATCGTTCCTGTGGGAGATATATATCTTAACAAACAAACAAAACACAACGAATTTTGTTTAAAAATCGATTTTTTGGAAGATCGGTCCTATGGGAACTATATGATATAGTCAACCGATTTTGTTCAAATTTGGCACATTGCTTAAGTGCTCTAAAAAATTTCCAAACGCCAAATCTAGTTTCGATATCTTTATTAAAAAACGAAATATAGCGAATTTGGATTTAAAAAAGTTATTTTGGCCGATCGGTCCTATGGAAGCTATATGATATAGTCAACCGTTTTTGATGAAGCACTGTACCAAATGTGCTTGGGAACCATGAAAAAATGGGATCTAATGTGAAAGTTTGGTTACTCTAGCTCTTACCATCTTTGAGATCTAGGCGTTCAAAGGGACAGACGGACTTGGGTATAACGACTTCTGGAATACCCTGTACTTTTTCTCACGAAAAAATGTTTTTTGCATATTCCTACTAAGAACTTTCCAATTGGAATTCCTTTTTTTTTGTGAAATTCGATATTTATACATAAGTTCCGTAAATTTTTACCGATTTTGATGAAACTCAAAAGTTACGTCAAAAAAAGAAGCATTTGGGGTAAGTTTTAAGTTGATCTGTTAAGGGGTGTGGGAGAAAACACGGTATATCGATTGCGGGGGTGGGAGGTCCACATCGATAAAATTTGGATGTGGATTTGTTCATTAGAGCCACATGATTCAGCTTACCAAAATTTGTAAATCGAGGTCACTTGTAACCATAATTAGGTAGAGTCAAATATTGACACAGTGTGTATATTTTTGACTATAGCTTTTGCTGTATTTGTCCGATTTTGTTAATTTTTGACACACAGATGCGCAAAACCATAAAGCATCAGTCTCTTAAATTACAGATATAAATATTAAACGGTGTTGAAAAAACGAAAATCTACTGGAGGCGATGGATAAAGATATTGACTTGATATAACAAACTTAATCTTCTGAGGAAATATGCGCACCTGCTGGTAAAGTTTGGTGTTTCTAGCTCTTCTAGTCTGCGAGATCTAGGCGTTCATTCGGACATGGCTCAATCGCTACCCGAGGTTATGATAAGCATTTTGGTATAAAGGACTTGGGGTCTGCCGCGCCTTCTTTTGTCCGTGACATACATTGCACAAATCTAGTATTCCCTTTGTACTTTAAAGTACAGGGTATAAAAAGTATGAAATAAAAAATTAAATTAAAAATTTAAAAAACCCCCGATAAAAGAACTTAAGTAATTTTCATTTAAAAAGTAAAAAATAATAAAAGAAACTTAATGTTAAAGTACCTAAGAATCTATTAATAATTCTAAAAAAAATACGTCGCGTTGGGGGACACGCGAGGGCAGACGTCGTTGACGGTCGTATCTTACATGCAAATTTTTTGAAGTAATTCTATGAAAGTTTTTAAAGTATTTTCTTAATTTTGTTTTTAAGTTCATCTTTGTTGCTTAATTAAACTATTTGTATTTAAATTGTTAGTTTAGGAGCGGTCCCCCAACGCGACGTATTTTAAATGAAAGTTCTTTTATCGGGGGTTTTTTAAATTTTTAATTTAATTTTTTATTTCATACTTTTTATAGGTAGGTTAGGTTAAGTTCGACTTTAGTATATTATAATATACTTACTATAATTTAGATTCTTGTTAAGGTATAGATTACATTTAAGGTCAAGCTCGTTTGCTTTTTTTTTACGCATTCTCCCCACTTTCACTCCCCACAACTTTTAAACGGCTCAACCGATTTTCACCAAACATGTCTAACAACACTCGCACATAAGTCACCTTTAATACAAAAAAAACTAAATTGAAATCACTGCATGCGTTTGGGAGCTACGATACCATAGACAGACAGACAAACAAACAGACAAACAAACAGACACGTCAAACAGACACGTCAAACTTATAACACCCCTCTTTTTGCGTCGGGGGTTAAAAATATAATACTAAATTATTGTCAGCATAGAGTTAAATTTAAAAACTGTTTTTAGACATTTTTTATTTAATTTTTAAGCATATATATCATTACATTTTTTAAATCGCAGGGATAGTTTTTTTTTTGATTATTTTTATTTAACCCTTTTTTTATTAAAAATTAAAAAGAAAATAATGCAAACATTTAAAAACTTACGCATGCTTACCGAAACGGATCTTAGGTCGATGTTTTGATTTTAAGTTTTTTTTTAAAGTAATAGATTATTTTAAGATACTTTGTATTATGAAACCTACATAAATCGGGTTTAAGCACTTATAAAATGAAAAAATTGCCAGAAAGTCTTGTTAAGTTAGCTGAAAACGAAAAGATCCGCTCTGTAGACACTTCTGAGCTTGTGATAAGTTTCTCCTGAACAAAGCCGCAAAAAAAAAGCAAGAACAATATAGATACAACAACAACGAATTCAATACCGAATATCAAATATTTAATATACATAAATGAAAAGTTCAAATTAATAAAGGCGTTATGTGAGCTGAGCACTTTCAAGATTTGTTTATTACCTGTCAAATAATACAAAAACTAATTGCGTTAATTCGGGGAAATCCAAATTCACCAAATTTATATTCTCAAGTGAGACTAAATAGCGATAAGAACTGGTTTCAAAAACATGAAATAAGGTTTTTGTTGAAATTTGAGTAAGCATTTTAAAAGTTATTTTCTGTTGTTTGCAAATCTAATCACAGCTGGGGGTTCTAATTAAAGTCTGAGTATATTAATATTCGCAATAGATCAAATTAAGTCCCAAGACCTGTCGATGGGGGATCTCCTAAAGAGAACCGCTGATTTAATAATTAATTTAAATTCTTCGAAAAATGACCAGTGCACTATGGGACACTAGGTCCCGAAATTCCGTCCGACGGACATGGCGACATCTATGTTATACATAAAGCTAGATAAAACTATGTTTTGGAATAATTAAGCGCTGGGCAATCACATAGCATAAAGAAGTGCAATAGGGAGTAGATCGGGTTGGACGGAGAAAGATTATTTCGAGACTCAAACGTCTCATTTATAGTCTCCGACTTTTCCATCTAGAACAAAACCACATAATACTTTAAGAAAAATTAAAAAAAGAATATCATACAGATATGTTCTAGGTTTCGATTCCGACAAAAACTATCGGAATCGAAATGAAAGGCGTTCTAGATTTCCATTCCGACAAGAGTCGACTCGTTTTGAAAACTTTGGCTCGTAGCTGTCGAAATAAAAAGTATTTTGCTTTGTTTACTTAAATAAACGACATTAATGCCACTAAAATTACATTTTGTATTATTTTTTTAAATTTTTAATAGAAAATTTTGATGTGCTCACTTGAACGAATCAAGGTTAATTTTCATTAAATATTTGTATTACAAAAAATGTCTATAACAATTGTGTGTACATGCAAAACCAAAACGAGTGGAATGAAAATAAGGTGCTCTGACAAGCCCGACGAGTGGGGGGGATCGGAGACTTTTTCTCCCGGGCTCGGAGCTCTCGGAGGGGCCCGGACTCGAGAGTCATTCGGGAAATTCTCTCTTTTTAGTTTTGTGAAATGCCTTATCATGATTGTACCAAATTATCAATTCTCTCAGACATCCTTTCTATACTTTTTCTTTTGAGAGTTGAGGTGACACGTTTTCAACAATTATACTGCACTTGTACTGATCTTAAGGGGGTCATACTATGTAACCATTTTTATCAATCAGATTTTTTTTTAATACATGTCATCTAAACAGTATTAGACATGAGCTTTTGGTGAAATTCTTGCCCAAAAATTTTTAACAGTCTTGCATAGCAGAAAAAAAGTGTCAACAATTTTTTTTTCAAAATTCTATTTTGATAAGAATTTTTTGAATTTTTGAAAAATCTCGTGTCTATCCATAGCCAAGGGGATGAGAAAAATTATTTTTAAAGGTTTTTTGGTTTCATATCATTTGATCGGTCAAAATCGTTCACCCTGTGCGCCCTGGACACTTTTGACGAGGACGCAGTGAAGGACGTGTAGCGGTCACATACGTCATTTTTATGTAAAACCAAAAAAAACTATTTAAAGTTCAATAATAAATGATAACAATACAAAAAACTGCTTCCCGAAATCATTTGTAGTTTTCTAGTAATCAATTTTTGAATATAGCGCTTGGAAACGAGGTATTACATAGTAAGACCCCCTTAGGGAAAATTGATAGGGGCCCGGATCCGAGATTTCCCCCGCGCGCCCGGATATTCTCTCTACGGCCCTGTGTTTTAGATTTAGACAAAAAGCAGAACTTTGAAAAATTATGTGTTGTCGTATTGGACAAGTAAATTCGAAGATAGTTTTATTAATGGATGGCTTAAAATATATAAAATAAATTTGTAAATAAATAAAAAATATTTGTATCGCAGTCAGGGGCGGATCCAGGATTTTGGTAAAGGGGGGTCCAGAGAAATCTGTCCAGAGAAATCTGTCCAGAGAAATCTGTCCAGAGAAATCCATCTTTTATAATTTTTATAATTATTATTCAGCCCGGATATGTGAGCGCGCGCCTTGAAACTCGGTTCGCGCGGAAACTCCAGAACGTTCATTTTCAACCTTGAGAAGACTCAAAAGTTATTTGAGGAATACGATGGGACAAGAGCGCCTTAATGGTCTATACTGCTTTGAATATCCATAACAGGATTGATTTGAATGAAGACGAAATTCTGAAAGAATTTTTCAAAAAGCCGAAAACCCCCCGTGGATCCGCCACTGATCGCAGTGGATATTCGAAAAGTTGTGGTAACTCTACAAGTGAACTTTTGGATAGCTGGCTACCTGTTCTATACAAATGGTTATCGATCGCGCTCGAAATAGAAAACGATTCAGAAATCGATTCGAAGTCGATTCGAACTCAGTCGAAATCTATAACACTATTTGTCGGAATGCACATCGTTACGACTTTTCAAAACGCGTCGAACCCTAGAACAAGGCCTCATAGTATTTTAAATTTTCATAAAGAAAAAAAACAAGATTTTTGGAAACAATTTTGCCGGATGGTTCTATGCCGG
The DNA here is from genome assembly GCA_037043745.1 of Chymomyza amoena. Taxonomy (NCBI): domain Eukaryota; kingdom Metazoa; phylum Arthropoda; class Insecta; order Diptera; family Drosophilidae; genus Chymomyza; species Chymomyza amoena. The sequence continues at coordinate 121,851 of JBAMAX010002767.1, read as the reverse complement.
ATGTTGCTTTCAAGCAAGAAAAAATAAATAAAAAAAACAATTTTTATTTGCATAATTTTGTCCATATAGTGAGAAGAGATCTATAAAATATTAGATATTATAGATCTATACTGGTTTTTAAGAAAACAAAATCATATTGCTAAGATATTTAAGTTCAATGTTCTGGTAAGGAATGTGCTTATATACCAACTCTACTCAACTAACGTGCTCACTCTTGCCCATGAGTGTATAAAAATTGACCTTTTAACGTGCCAAATAAATCGCTGTAAAATTACAAACATTTTCTAATAAATTTATTGCATGCTTTGATAAAAAAAATTATAATTAATTGCCCATGCAATTATTTTAATAAATTATTTATTGTTATTAATGCGCAACCATTTCGACATTTGTGCAAATATTTACACTAAACATAGAAAATACTGAGACGCATTAAAAATCAAATACAAAAAAATTATAACAAACGCTAAAAAAAAATATATACATATTTGCTTATGTGTGTATGTAATTAAATAAACACAGAAGTAGCAAAAAAAAATAAAGTAAAAAAATAGCAGCTACAACAACAACAACTACAATCGAGTGATGTTGAAAGTCGTTTTGCAAGTTTGGCGAGTTACTGACTGAGCTTAAAGCTGACCAAGCCCGGCTCGATCTCCGAATGTGGCCCGGACAGAGCTAGATCACAATATGAACAAGGTAGCACCAACAACATATACGATGGCCAAAGCAGCGACAGCTACAGTGACGTCGGCGTTGGAATGGACGCCGTGACGCACAGTGAGCTAGAAGTGATTTTTTATTTGCCAAAATTATGCTCATTAACTTCAAGCAAGACGTGCAGAAATTTTGCTTTGTTTTAAGTTACTTAAAACCTAGAGCCAAATTTTAGTTTAAGTACTTATTTTTATGAGAATTTCGGGAACTCTGGCATAAATTCTTAATGTATTATTATTTATATTTATGGCTGCGAAACTTCGGAAGTGTCAGTGAGGTTTGGTCCTGAGCAAAGACTAGCTTCAAGCTTAAGAATCAGCTTGGAGCGGACAGATTTTGGTTTAACCAACCACTAAAATTTTTAGTACTAAATCTAAAATATGCTATTCTTTGTGATACTTTTATTGTTATTATTATTTACAGCGAACCGCATTAGAATTTATTAAAATTATAGGGCAGCTTAGAGAATAGTAAAAAATTCAATATTTTAATTTTTAAGGTTTGTGACTTTTTGGTAACTTAAGGGAGTCTTACTATGTAATACCTCATTTCCGAGCGCTATATTCAAAAATTTATTACTAGAAAACTACAAATGATTTCGGAAAGCAGTTTTTTGTATTGTTATCATTCATTATTGAACTTTAAATAGTTCTTTTGGTTTTACATAAAAATGACATATGTGACCGCTACACGTCCTTCACTGCGTCCTCGTCAAAAGTGTCCAGGGCGCACGGGGTCAACGATTTTGACCGATCAGATTATCAGAAACCAAAAAACCTTTAAAATTAATTTTTCTCATCCCCTTGGCTATGGATAGACACGAGCTTTTTCAAAAATTCAAAAAATTCTTATAATAATAGAATTATGAAAAAAAAATTTTTTGTGAAACTTTTTTCTGCGATTCAAGGCTGTTAAAAATTTTTGGACAAGAATTTCAAAAAAAGCTCGTGTCTATCTGTTGCGACGTGTTTTCTGATGATAAAAATGTTTAGTATGACAAGATCGGTCAGGCAGATTTTTTGAAAACGTTCACCCCACCTCTAAAAAGACGACTTTCGGAAAAACACGTTTAAAGATTGACAACGTAATAAAATATATACAGCAGAAACACGAAAAACGACCGTTCATGACCGTGGAAAATGCTCTGTCAATGCCAAGCGAGCTTGTCCACAGTAAAATCCTTTTACCAGCGTATTGCTAACATTATTTAGATTAAAAGAAATAGATTTTTTGAAACTGTTACATAGATAAGACCCCTTAAGGATATTCTAAAAGGGATTACGCCCATTTAATAACACATGAAAATTAAAAGTGAGTTCGGGGTGATTACCAAGAAGCACTATTAGCTAAAAATTTTAAAATTGAAAACCTCTCATAAAATGAAAGCTAATCTCGCTTTGAAATGTTGGTACTTGGAAATCTAAAAAATAAAAACGAGCTTTGGGACGATATTAAAAAAAAGGATTTTGAATGCTGAAATATTGCCCTAACATAAAATGTGAGTCTCATCTCTGGAGATTTTTCATCGTCGACTAGTTGAAAACTCTAAGATAGTCGAAATTCGGTGGAATATCCTTTCATGGTAACACACGTCAGTAAGCAACTTAATTAGACATTTTCTGGAAAACTAAATTTTTTTTTATTCGCTAAAAAGAACAACATAATTCTTCCCTTATGGAATAAAAATTAAAAATATATGACAATGAAGATTGAAGGAGTTATGATTATTCGGTTTTAGCTATAGTACTGGGACATAGAACCGACCTTGATTAATTATAAGCAAACCTTAACTATTGCTGATAACATACAAAAACAATGGTATTCGAATAAGCAATGAGGATAAGTTTTAAAGTAGTTAAGATAATTTTCTATGGTTTGGACATACATAGATGTCTGTCACAGTTGTTTAAACATTCCAAAATTATTAAATATGGATAAGCTGGAGCAAATACCTCAACAAATTCGTTGCTTCCGTAAAAAAAAACTGATTCTAAAACGAGTGACAGCTGTAAGATACAGCCAGGCCCGAAGAGGGGAGACGGTTGGACTTTTACCCCCGGGCCCGGAGCTCTCGAAGGGGCCCAGACTCGGGAAGTTTTCGGGAAGCCATTCGGGAAGTTTTTTGCTAAAAAAAAAATATTGTAAATTATCATTCTACCAGAGCTTCGTACTGCATTTTTACGCTGCTGATGTGACGGACGAAATTTCATTTGAAATATGTAATTTGAAAGGTTTTACTTTAATTTTACTGAAAATTGGGAACTTTGTATGCCCCCATACGACTTGTTAAATGCCCTTACAGCTAACAATTTGGATAGTCTGTTTCCAATCATCTGCATTGCTTTGAGAATATACTGCACTTTGCCAGTATTAGTTGCCACCACCGGAAGATCTTTCAGTGTATTATCAAGAATAAAAAATGGCGTACGTAAAGTCGGGCGCGGACGACTTTAGGATACCCTGTACCACTAGCTTGCAATAAAGTCCGGTTTCTTCACAAAAAACCAAAAACAGAAGAATTTTTAAGCAAAAATTTTTATTTTGACCGATCGTTCCTATGGGAGCTATATGATATAGTCAACCGATTTCAATAAAATTTGACACAGTTCTTAAATACCTCAAAAAAGATATGAATGCCAAATTTATTTCAAATATCTTTACAAACAAACAAAACACATCGAATTTTGTATAAATAACGTGTTTTTGGACCGATTGGTCCTATGGGAGCTATATGATCTAGTCAAACGATTTGGATTAAATTTAGTACAGTGCTTAGGAACTATAAAATACTCACGAATGTCAAATTTGGTACCAATATCTTAACAAACAAACGAAACACAACAAATTTTGTTAAAAAATCGATTTTTTGGAAGATCGGACCTATGGGAGCTATATGATATAGTCAACCGATTTTGTTCAAATTTGGCACATTGCTTAAGTGGTCTAAAAAATTTCCAAACGCCAAATCTGGTTACGATATTTTTATTAAAAAACTAAATATAGCGAATTTTTCTTTAAAAAAGTTATTTTGGCCGACCATAGGACTATGGGAGCTATATGATATAGTCAACCGATTTTGATCAAATTTGGTACAGTACTTGGGAACTATAAAAAACTTTCGAATACCAAATTTGGTTACGATATCTTCATAAACAAGCGAATTATTCATCTAAAACTTTTTTTTTATCGAGGTCGTCTCAAACACCCACATGGGAGCTATATAATTTATCCCCGATATCAAAAAAATAAAATAAACTTGTCTCCTATGGAATAATATGGGATCTAATATGAAAGTTTGGTAACTCTAGCTCTTACCATCTCTGAGATCTAGGCGTTCAAACGGACGGACGGACGGACAGACGAACGGTCAGACGGACATGGGTATATCGACTTCTCTATTCACCCTGATCATATTTTAGGTAACTTTGGGGTGCCTCCGACGACTCCTTCTATATGTTTCATACATTTTCGGCTTGCACAAACTTAATATACCCTTGGTACCATACGGTACAGGGTATAAAAATCAAACTTCTTTAAGTTGTGTTTTTTTTAGATCCGCATTGGAGTTTTATTAAATGCATTATTATGATTTTATTTAGTTATAAATTTTCTAAGAAATCCTTTCTATATGTTTTTTTTATGTTGATCAAACAATTTTCAACAGTTATACGTATTTATGAATTAAGAGAAATTGCCAAATTTTGCCATATACAAATTCTATTCATAAAATTTAAAGGAACACTTCAGTTTTACAGAAAGAAATATATTATCTTTGAAGAGATCTTTGCATACAAATATAAAGACTCAGAATAATAACAAATAAAAAAGGGTAACTCAAATATTGCTGTAAGAAAAAAAGTGCAATGTATTCCAAATTTAAAATTCCTATAATAAATAATTGCATTGTATACTTGTAAATCTCTTCAATTTTCCATAATTCATAAAAATGTTTTCCCAAATAAAACCGATTCTAAACCACTGTGCAGTACTGACCAAAAGGTTTTTTGTTTTAGTCAGCTGACAAGCGTTCATTTTTGAGCTCGCTACTTACAACTATTATATGCAATTTAGAGTTTTATATATTTCCGGCTCTACTTACCGAAAAATTATTTATATTATTATTTCCTATATATGTGCGAGAGTCGCTTAACAACCCAATGCAACTTTTAGTTATTACAAATTTCACAATTTCAGCACTTTTCTTAACGATTTGTTTGCTTGTTTATGAAAGCACTTTCGCAAAATATTATTATAATTATAATTATAATTATGACAGCCGGACGACTGACTCTTTATATTTGTTTATTATTATTATTTTTTGCAGCTATTTAAGTCTGCTTTAGCTTCTTTATTCGCCGCCTCAAAAAAAACAAATGACAATAACAACAACAAATCCCACATATGTGCCGTTCGTTTTAGTTTGGCGATCTTTTTATATAAATCACTTTCTTTTTGATTTTCACCACAAATTAATAATTTTTTATATAAGCAAAATTTCTTTAAAACTATTAATTGCAATTATTTAACAATCTGCACATGATTTTCTTTTTTTTTTCTCTTCAATTTCTTTTAGATGCGCGCACTTGTTGCTTTTGTTTGATTTGTTTTCTTAATTTCTTGTTGCTGCTATTTTTGCACCTTTGTTTTGTTGCCGCAAACAACACATACACAAACGCACGCACGCACACACAAACAAAAGCATAAGCACGCATTCAGTTTGGGCAAATTTCATATATGGAATTTATTTATTATTTGTACATATTTATTTGTATTGAATTTATTTACTTGTCTAAATGTATAGACCGTTAGCCGCAACAACAACGTCCGCGCACAACCGTTCGTTTCGAGTTTAGATTCGCTTTTGATATTTAAAAACGCGCGCGAGATAGATTAAAAACGGAGTTTCATTTATGTGCAGCGCAAAAGAGAGCAGTTAACAGAATGCGCTCTCGCTATGCTGTGCTGTTAACAGTTGTAATATATCGATTAAGCAAATGCTATCGATAACACAATACTCATTCAAATTAGAAAGAAAAAATAAATTAATTTGTGTATTGCCATAAAAAATTGAAGAGTAATAACAATAGTTGGCATAAAAATTAAACGTACTTAATATTAGTAACTAATCGATTTTATTTGAATTATATGTTTGAAATTTTGTTTGTTGGTTAACAGAGTCTTGATAACAATTCAAAAAGGTGATAACATGAACTGTTAAGTTAGAAATTGTATTTTTGACTGTGTCAGAGAGTAACAAATCTATGTCCGTAAAACATTTTGTTTACGAGATATTCAAAAACATGTTTTTTAAAAATATATCCAAAACTGTCCTTAAGAAACAAAATGAATGTCTTTTTGGTGTTTCTAAAACCAAAATAACTCTATTAAACTCTTATTATTGAAGCTTCACTCGATTACCTTTAAATTTGTAAACTGGTGTAATTAAAGGCTTCAGAGATGATAATTTAAAAAATCAGAGTTCTAAAGATCTCCCATCGCCTACGCAGCAGAAACAGCATCTTTTAGGCGGAAGTCTTTGGCATCAGAGAAACATGTAAGGTGTTGAATAATCATCCGAGTCAGCTGGCGGAGGTGTGTATATTCTCCGACAGTCAAGCAGCTTTGCTGGCGATCAAATCGCCAAGCGTGAGCTCAGAAATGATCAGACAATGCAAAAAATATCTCAATGCCCTTGCAAGCAGAATGAACATCGCTCTCGTATGGGTTCCCGGACATAGGATCGTATACGGGAATGAAAAAGCTGATGAACTGGCGAGAAAAGAAGCATTAGATGGCGAAGCAGCGGAGGTAGCTGTCAAATACCTCCTCAGCGCTATCAAGAGAGAACTTCTTCTGCGAGCTCAGAACAAGGCTGAAACCAGATGGAAAAATATTGGCACTTGCAAGATTGCAAAGGAAATTTGGCCGCGATACGACAAGCGTAGAACGGCCGAACTGCTAAGCAAGCCAAGAACAATGATCTTCAGAATAGCATCGACAATAACCGGACATTGGCCGTTAGGAGACCATGCAAAGAAAATGGGCTGGCCCTACAACGTCAGATGCCGAAGCTGTGGCCAGGAGAACACAGAAGAGACAGTTTGTCATTATTTATGTGAGTGCCCACGATTGGGGTCCTTACGCCACAGAGCACTAGAAAGCTTCGCGTTAGGAAGCCTACGTGACTTGGCAGAAAAGAACATAGACGACATCAGCAGGTTTATTAACGGATCGAGATTGTTTGAGTAAACCGAACAGCAGTGGTTCCCATAAGTGGTGTAACAAAATGGCGCTATAGCACTAATTGAGTTTGAATATGTTGTCACTCAAATGGCACCCAAACCAACCAAAGATCCCAGCGGAAATCATCCCGCGTTTCCAATGCCCATTTCGTTTTACAACTGACCCAATAAATTCTAGCCGTATTTTTATTATAAGATGCCGCAGACATCATTCACTATAAAATAAGCGCATTCTTTAAAAATATTTACTCACTGTAGAATATGCTCATTCCTTTTTTCCGAAAAACTTATCTTGCAACAAGTATGCGCCTTAACAAATACAATGAAAGGAAACCTGTTCTGAGAGCGGAGATACTATCTCCATATGCGTTTGTTTCCTTTGTTTACCAATGCGCCAAGTTTTATTTCGGTTCTTCGTCTGTACTGAGTCAACAGGAAATCACCATCAACGCAGTCTGCAGTAATATTTAGTTACGAAAAATTGAAGGGCGTTTTTATTTGATTACTTGTAAATGTAGACGCCTCTCAAATGATACTCGGTACCAGATTCAACTTATCTATAGTGAAAATTACGGCTAGACGCCCACTTTTTGTTGCTAGACGACATGGAACTTCGTGTTTCGTGTGCACTAAATTTGATTTTTTGTTAAAGACAATCATAATAAATTCAATTAGCAAGTTACATATAATAAAATATTATTTACTCTTTATTTATTTTGAAATTGTTTTTGCAACGCAACGTTAATTGCTAATCATTTTGCACCATTGAGCCATATCATTTTTATAGTGAAAGTAAAAGATGCCATGGCGATGAATTCCGCTTATAGAGATTTTCATGTTGTGCCCGAATTTGGCGTTTATGAAAAGTGAAAAGCAACAAAATTAAAATATGCATATTTAATAAAGTTAATTAATTAGCTTTAGGTAAAGTTTTCAAACATGTTCCACACGTTTTAAACTATTGCAAGATATCATGTTGCCAATCAATAATATTTAACTGCGGCTTAAAGCGCTTCAATGGACCTGCAAGAAATAGAAATTGTTTTATTTATTGAGCATTTACAAATCTCTTCCTTCACTTACTTATCAATGCATAACGCTGTTCCTTCTGCAGCGCCATATAATCCACATTCGGCCCAGTCAGATGCTGCGCACCGCCATTGCCCACCAGTTCGGCTATCCAAATCTCATCCAGTGAGTTTTCCACTGCCTTGAGCAATCGCTGATATTCACGCTGCAATGCGGCCGCCAACTCATCTAGTTTTCCATCGAACTGCAGCAATGCTTTGCATGTGTCACGCACCTGTTGCTGTTGTTGTGCGATCTTGGTAATGTGATTGTGTAGCGCATCGATGAGCGCAATGTCTTCAAAGGGGTTGCCCGGTTTAAGGCTAAGTAACTTGCGTTCGTGCTTGCGGCGATTTTTGCTAGAGCGGAATGTTTTGCTGAAAAAATCCAAGGAGAGCAGAGACCAGCAAGTAAGCCAGGCGAAACTGAAAGTGTTGCAGTGCATTGTGCAGTCAAGCGCAACTTCAACTCACCCTGTGCCGCGCGAGCTGCCGCTATAACGTGAGGAATGCATGCTGCTGGTATCGGAAAGCAAGTCCACTTCATCGATGTCATTTAGTGCGCCATCAAAGTCATCGTTCAAGTGCAGCGCCTTACGTTGACGCAAATCCAGCAGGCGTTGTTTGTACTCAACAAACAACTGCTCATCACACAGCACGGTGGTCTTCAGTTTGTCTGCATATGTCAGCAGCGAGGGCAGCACTAACTCATCTACAAGGGCATGGAAAAAATATTAATTAAAATATTCACCCAACCAGTTGTCTAACTTACCCAGCAATTGCTTGCCCTGCTCCTCATTTGGCAGCATTTTTGTTTCGCATATGGCACGCGTGTAGAGATGACCATTGAGTAGCACTTCCAACTGTTGCTTGCAGTCTTCCTTGTTGCCATATTGCTTTATAAGCTCATATGCCTCAAGATATTTGCCCTGCTCCTGCAGCGGCAGCACCAATGACAAAGCCACATTTGCCACTGATTCACCAGCGCGCTGCGCCAACAGCAATACACGCTGCCAATCCAAAGTGTGCTTGGCACTAAGAAAAGCTTGTGGCAGCTCTCCACCGCGCTCATACATAATGCTGGCCTCTACCAGACGCGCATTGGCACGCAAATGATCTGCATAGGCTACACAGATTTGCTGATGAAACTGCGGACGTGCCTTGTAGCACTCCAAAGCATGGGTATAGAGCGTATGCTTTTGAATAAACTGTAGCGCCTCCTCATCGTGATCCTCGCCACAGGCGGAAAGATGGCTAAGCGCCAGCTTATAGCGTTTAAGATGTTCATCAATTTTAAACTTGCGATAGTCCGGCTCTAGCGCCTTTAACTTATTTAGGTAAGGTAAAAACTCCTTTGGATCCTTATGCGACTTCTGTGCCACAAATAATACCAAGCCAAAGTCATAGGTGCCCAAAGCTACGTTGTACAAATCATTTACATCAACCAGATAGAGCAAGTACTTCAACAGTTCCTCCGCTTGACGTTTTGATACTTCCAACTTGGCATCCTCTTGTTTCTGCCGCCAGATCATGCGCAGAGCCTGCTCCATATCGCCTAGCTTTACATAAGCTGTTATTATGGGCAGTCTAAAGTGTGCTATTTGGCCCGGTTGTTTAGCCTTCTCCATGCGCTTAAGTAGCAAACTACAAATGTACTCCACTTTATTTTGAACCGAGTAATCCACAGGGTAGCTTTGCTTGGCCGTGTCATAGTTGCTAGCATACATGCCTTTGGCAAAGTCTTCATTCTGCAGCTCACTTAAAAACAAACATAGCCATTGAGTTTGCCTAATGTCACTAAGAAACTCTTCAACGGTGGCCACAAAGTGCTCCACATTATGATCACATATAATATTTAGATTGATGCGCTGCTTGCGCAACATTTGCATGGCTTTTTCATATTTTTTGGACTGTAGCAAAGCGCCAACTTGTTCCAGAGCGAGCACACGCGGACAAATGGCTTCCAGATTACCGCGTGGTAGCTGCAGCACCACACGAGCTTCCTTGGGCACAGTGATGACCAGCTTAGCGCCACGTTCAATCTGTCGTGTGTCCACAATACGTTTGTCTTGGAGACGCATAAAATGTAAGGTGTTTAGCTTGGTATAGGCCAGATAATTGCCAGCTAGACAAAAGGACGTAACATCGTCAGCAATCCTTTGGCCGTCTATGTGCAGTGCATTTTGGTTGCGGAGTGAAATGAGACCACCTAGGGCAAAAATATGTTAGCAATTGTAATAGAATGGAAAGGTGTTTTTCTAACTTACCGGAGAGACCGCTTAGTCTGTACCATTCAATGTAATCCGCCGGCTGCGAAAGCTGTGCATAACTTCTCTCCACATTTAGCGAATTATTGGGCTTCAGACGCACTAAATAGATGTTACTATTTTGTATGGTCTGCACGTAAAACTCCAATCTGGTATTGGTGCTAACCGCTAGAGCATTGACAGTGCCATTAATGCGCACCGAGCTCTCTACTTTGTAGCAAGGATTCTCCTGTTCATCTTCCACATCGCCTTCTTTGTTAATAAGAAACACACGCGTGGTGTTACCCACACTGTACGTGGCCAGCATATAATCACAGTTAAGATAGGTCAAATTGGCCAAATATAACTGCGCCAACTCATTGTCCGGCTCCAGTGTAAGCAGTTTTCTGGGCTCATAGAAATGTAGCTTACGATCGTGGGTATACACGCAGTCGGACGTTTCGTAACTGGTTATGGCATTAACGTAGCCTTCGATGTCCCTTGCATGCTCATACATGGGCGGCGGTATAACAGCCTTGGCAAAGTCGGTAAACATTAGCTGCTTGTCATCAATAACGCTTACCAAACCGCTGTCCTCATCACGATCAATGCCAAAATGCCAGCAATAGCTCAAATGCTTGCCATTGGCTAAGACCACATGAAGCGTTTGCTCCGCGCCAAAGCGTGTGTCCCATTGAAGCAGCACTAGTGGATTAGTCGACTCATATACCAACACCTGCTTTAGATACCAATGATAATTGCCAATGGTGTAGAGATAAATATGCTGCGCTTCAGTTGTTTGAGTCTGCAGCGCTAATATTTCGGAGTTGGCGCTCCAGCAGAGCTGCTTAATTGGCTCCTGCTGTAAGTCAAAGGGCAGCGTAAACTCACGATGACGCAGTCCATTCCTTTCGAAGAGCGCTACCGTGGATTTGTTGGGAAACAGCTGAGGCATAGCCAACCAGTTGCCGCTGGGACGCCAGGCTAGGACAGGCTGTAACTGATTGCTAGCTTCAGCGGCATGCAGCAATTTTCCTTCGCTATCGTAGACTCTAAAAGTGCGTCCCAAACTAGCTGAGACATAGGAAATAGCAAAATAAGCGCCATCGCCACGCCATGTAACTTTAAGATCCTGCAAAGTAAATAAAAAATAACTTTAAAAACAGTCAACAAACATTTTTTTAATAACCAAACCTGTGGCAGCTCTTGGACATTTTCTGGCGCTTGAAACTGCGACTTCTGCTTGGCTGCCTGTTTGCCCTCAGTGCCATGGAATTGAGTTTCTTTCTTGCCCCAGCCAACATTCAGAAACTCCTGATCGCTCGATAACTCCGCATCTAAAGGCTGCTCTGCAATGACTTCATAAGTGCACGTCATGACCACTACATTGTGTGTTTTGGTTAAAAATACAACAACTTCTTGAGTGGGCGACCAGGACATGCATTCAATGCCAACATCACAAAACGTGCCCTCTTGACTAGCAAAAGTCTGTGGATTTATGAGCAGCACTTCACCAGCATCTGTGGCTACGCATATAGAGTTATCTAATTGCAAATACTCGGCGCTGACTATGTCCGGCAGTTCAACAACTACTTTGGGTGCTTCGCCGGTGCTGCTGCAGGCATAGATTTGGTTGTTGGTTATAAGATAGGATACTTCGTTGTCACCGCGATTGATATCGGGTTGTAGCAGCAGCTGCTTGGCCTGTGGCACTTCTGTAAGCAGCTCCTTGCAATATTGCAGCTTGAGATTACGCATTATTAATAAAAATACAAATTTTCATGAAATTACGCTGTGTTTGTTATGTTGCTGCAAAGAAGAAGAGCGGAAAACAACGTGCGCAAACAGCTGTTGAGCGGTGACACACACATGCGCTAACGATTAAATATCGAAATTGTTTCTTGTTGTTTAAGAAGGCATTAATATAAGCGTGCATAGATGGATTTTTAATATAAATGCAGGCTAATATTGATTTTAATTTGTTGTTGAATTGTAAGCGCTAAAATTAAAAAGTTATCGTTTGTTTGTTTACGCTGTAGTTCGATTTTCATGCTACCATTCGATTTGTTTGTTCGGCTATCGTTATCGCTGGCTGAACTAACTCACTCCGGAACCAAACCAACACTAGTCGTGTACTAAACAACACTAGCGCAAAGATGGCTGCTTTATTTTTCATGTGAATTTTTTGTTGCTGTAAATATAATACGGTTTTAGCGTTAAAAACAAAATTTTTGTGCATTTAAATATTAAACAAAATACGCTATTAAGTGCGTTTAATGTGTGCTGTATGAAAGCAAGCGCTAAAATGTGCGCATTAAGTGAGCACATAAATAAGTCTAAGTGGCAACAGTAGCTGTTATTAGCAAAAGGGGCAAGCGCGACGTGTGTGTGTTGGAAAAAATTCCACAAAACCAGCAGCAATAAATAAAAAAAAAAAGAGATCTATAGCTAATATAAGGCATACAAAATAGCTCTAGTGTTTGTGTGTGTGTTTATGTGTTTTAATAAATTATTATAAAATATTTATATACAAAATGTGCAAGTGTTTAAAGGCCTGATGCGCCAACGCCAACGTTGCGTCGTCGTCGGCAGCAGCAGCAGCATTGTAGGAATGCAGGCAACGAAGCAGCGCCAAAGCAATAAGAATAAGGTAAGTAAGAAGTTAAGCAAAATAGCAACAAAACATAAGGTGTAAATGTAAATGGAGTGTGTGTGGCAGTGTTATGAAAGTGTGTATGAAGTAATGTAGAGAAGGGTAAAGCGCAAAAGGCAGGGCGGGCAGGTTGTGGCAGAGAGAGCAGCTGGGCCGTGACAAGGCAGCAGAGAGGACGACTGCCCAACGCCCTTTTACGCGTCGTGCTGTCTGCTAACGTGCGTGTGTTTGTCAGTGTGTGTGTGTGTGTGTGGGAGAAAGTGACGAAAGCTTGCCTGAAAAGGGATAACGAAATTGCAGGAAGCTGCTGGAATTTAAGAGCAAACGCCAATAAGAACAAGGCACAAAGGCAAATTGCTAAAAACACAATATGTGTGCGTGTGTGTGTGTGTGCGTATCTATGTGCGAATTCGTAGCTGTGTGTGTGTACTACGAATTCCTGACATTTTTGGGCAGGGACCTGCCGCTGTGTCTGTGTGTTTGTGTTTGGCGTTTGCATAATTTTTACGCACACACTCACGCTGAGTCTATTGCGTAAACAATTAAAGATTTTATCATTATGATTTTTTTTTGTTGCTTTTGGCAAAGCAGAAACAAAAGCAAATTGCCAAAAATTAAACTAAACAAAATTTGGCAACGCTTTTGGCTTTTACTATAAATAGCAATGCAAGTGTGCACACACACATATAAACGTTGATATGTGATGCTGCGTTTACACTGCCTCATGAGAGTACGTCGCAAATTCCAAGATCCTAAGTGTTAGAGATCTGTATACAAAGCCAAAAAGCGTTGGTACCAGTTGGTACCAGATATGAGATGATGAGATAGTTATCTCTCCTTATAAAAGACCTAGTTAACAGAGTTAATAAGTTATGCTGCGTTTGTACTGCCTCAGTACTTCGCAATTTCGAAGATCCTAAGTGTTAGAGATCTGTATACAAAGCCAAAAAGCGTTGGTACCAACTATCTGTCCTTATAAAAGACCAAGTTAACAGAGTTAATAAGTTATGCTGCGTTTACCATGCCTCATGTGAGTACATCGCAATTTTGAAGATCTGAGAGATCTGTAAACAAAATTGGCACCAGTGGACCAACTATCTCTCCCACAACAGACCAAGTTACCAGTGCGATTCAATTGCTCGCTGAACCGGAAGGATCTCAATGCACAGTCTGGATTTTTGTAGTTGAATCAGTCAATGTATCCTTTATTGGAACTTTTTCGTTTCGGTAAATCATGCTTCCAGATCAAAATCCAGCGCATATCTTGATATAGCTGGAAATGTATCTTTCCTCAAATGGGAAAAGTTACCAGGGCGGTCACACTCCTTCATCTTTTTTCGATTGCTCGCTGAACCAGAAGGTTCTCAATGCACAGTCTGGATTTTTCTAGTTGAAACAGTCAATCTATCTTTTATTGGAACTTCTTCGTTTCGGTAAATCATGCTTTCTGACCAAAATCCAGCGCATATCTTGATATAGCTGTGAATGTATCTTTCCTCAAATGGGAAAAGTTACCAGGGCGGTCACACTCCTTCATCTTTTTTCGATTGCTCGCTGAACCGGAAGGATCTCAAGTCACAGTCTGGATTTTTCTAGTTGAATCAGTCAATGTATCTTTTATTGGAACTACTTCGTTTCGGTAAATCATGCTTCCTCACCAAAATCTAGCGCATATCTTTCCTCAAATGGAAAAATGAAAATCCTTTTATCTTCAAGATTCTTGGCCATATAAAGCTGGTCACTTTTTACCCCTTTTCTCGAGTGCTCGCTGAACAAAAAGGATCTTCAGAAACATTCTGGATACTTCAAGTTGACTCAGAACTCCATACTAAAATAGCTAGACAATGTATCTTTTATTGTGACTTTTTCGCTATCGTCAATCATGCTCCCTAACTATCCCTGAAAATCCAACCCATATCTTGATATGGCTGTGATATCTATTTCCTCAAATGTGAAAATGGCGAGCCGTTCATCTTCGATTATCATGGTCATATAAAGTATATTTTTTACTACAAAAAAATAAAAGTATCGAAATTATTTGGTTATTATAATAAACATTACCAAAATCTGGAACTGTGAAAATTTCTTCTTATGTGGCCATAACAACCCGATTACCGGGTTACGGCCTGCCTTAAAACTTCTCTCCAAGCGCCTCTGCATTGCGCGCGCCTTCTCCAGTTGGTCACACCGAGCGAAGACAGGGCCCCATCCACTTGGTCTTTCCAACGCAAACACGGTCGTCCTCTCCGCCGACGGCCGCTGACTACCGCATCGAACACACGTCTAGCTGGAGTATCCTCGTCCATCCTAACGACATGTCCGAGCCAGCGATGCCGCTGGATGTTGATACGCTGAGCAACGTCCATGTCGTTGAAGAGCTCATACAGCTCCTGGTTGGTGCGGATACGGTAGTCATCGCCAACTCGAATAGGACCAAAGATCTTGCGCAGTACTTTCCTCTCGAAAACTCCCAAGGCAGCTGCATCAGTTAGCGACATGGTCCAGGCTTCCGCGCCGTAAAGAAGCACTGGAAGGATGAGTGCCTTGTATAGTGATAGTTTTGTCGTGCCAGAGAGGTCTCTACTACTCAATTGCCTATTGAGACCGAATGTTGGCAAGAGTAATTCTGCGCTTGATCTCCAGGCTGACATTGTTGTCGGTGGTAACGGCGGTGCCAAGGTGGATGAATTCCTTGACAACATCGAAAGTATAGCTGTCGGCCGTAATCTGGGACCCAAGCCGCCGCACGTCCCTACTTGTCGACAGCATATACTTTGTTTTGCCCTCATTTACCGCCAGACCCATTTTCGCAGACTCCCGTTCGATAGCACTGAAGGCCGCGGTGACATCTCGCTTGCTACGCCCAATGATGTCGATGTCGTCGGCGTACGCAAGGAGCTGGACACTCTTGTAGAAGATAGTGACAGTGCGATGTACGCTGGCCTTTCGCAGAACGCTCTCCATGACGAACTTGAAGAGGTCGCATGATAAGGGGTCGCCTTGTCTGAAACCTCGCTGAAACTGTGAAAATTTATTAGAACCATAATTGTATAAAATTAATACATTCAAAGTTCTCTAGAGTCCGTCATCAGATATAAAGGGAGCATTCAAAATTCTTATTTATTGCCTTTAAGTGACGGCAACTTTTGGCATAGACTGTCAAATGTCACATTGCCACAGTGTGAACCTAGCATAAACTTTGCATCAAGTGTAAAACTGCCACAAACATATTTTTTTAATTTTTATTAATGTATATTGATTCGCAATCTAAGCGATGACAATCAGCAAAAATTTAAAAATATCTTTAAAATAACAGGCTTGATTGTGACACACATATAAAACACTAATACACTAATAAGTTGTATCTGTGTGCTGCCAGATTTTGTTGTTTTTTTGAAGCACTTTTTTTTGTGGGTCAATTCGCAGCAGCTCTGCTTGTTGTTTTTCTTGTTTTTGTTGCTGTCATTGCGCCCTAGTGAAAAGCTCCAAATAAAATGTTTTTTAAATGCAGCTTAGCCATCAATAACTCATTGATAAAAATAATATTGAAAAGAAAAGCAAAACATTTATAATAGCGCATTTTATGATGTTGTCTAAGGTCAACTAGTTTGGGGGAAAAAAAATAAATTCAGATTGCCTTTTTTGACGATAGCGACAAGATATCAAAAGCCCCAAATGAAAGCAAAATAAAGCAACAAAAGATACAAAAACAACAACAACAACAAACTACGCATTCGCATTTTTGTTCAATAATAACAATGCGGCAACAACAACAAGAAAACAAAAACACGTTTTACAACTTTGTGCTCAACGGCGCGCAATTTCATTGTTGTTGTTGCTTTTGTTTTGGCGCTTATTGTGAATAGCAAGCGAGGCTTCACACACACACTGAGATACATTTGTATCTACAGCCTATGAATGACCAAAAACTCATATGCGTACGCAGCGCCACCTACCGCAACAACAACAACAACAAACTGCTCCACTCACTGGACAATAATTAACGGCAAATAAACGAAGCGTAGAGAGCGCATCGTAGTTTGTAGATATATTTCTTGCGTAGTAGTAGTAGTAGTTGTAGATACTATATACATTTGTATCTGTGTGTGTGCTGCGTGATTGGAGTAGTGGTGTGGTCAGTGTTCGGCAAAAATTTTCGTACGCTGACGTCACACATAGGCACAACAAGCATTTGTTATTGTTGTTGTTGCAAATGCCGAATATACACAAAGTTTTTGTTTGTTTGTGTTTGGTTGTTTTTTGCGTATTGCAACACGCGCTTCATTATATGGGCGTGGGCGTTATACTCAAATACCAAACTTTATGTATATGTGTATGTAAATGTAACTGAGAGTGTGTATCTGTGTATCTTTGTGTGTATTGCTGTGTGTGTGTGCGTGAGGTCAGTACTGCGTGAACTTTTTGCATTGCTTTTTACAGCAGACACTTACTGTTATGCGTTTTTTTTCTCTTTTTTTTTGTTAATTTATGTATATAAGCCATTTTCACTTGCGTTAATTAAACTTTTTTTTGTATATTAGCTGTGCACAGTGGTCAAAAATATATTTTAATTGTGAATGGAAGTACATGAGAAAAAACATAATGAAACGTATTGTGTAATCTTCAATGATATGGCAATTTTTTGATTGGAGGCGTGCCACTAATGTCGACTAAATTTTTGACTGCAAGCCGTATTGTAGACCTGAACATTATTTCCTAAAAGTGGCACCTCTTATAATGACCTTAATATAATGAACTTTTGCCCCACATATTCTGTATATTCTAATCTTGTGTAAACAATCGAAACAATATTTTCTTTCCAAAACCAAATTTTTCAAACCAAATTTAAAATACATTTTAATATTATTAGACCTATGACTTAAGGAATTACGTTCAAATTCATTTTCACTAAATTTGAAACGTAATAGAACTAGTTCATGAATTTATTAAGCGTTTAGAATTAACTTTTGTTGCCGCTTTTTTTTCCTTTTGTGCAAACCAGCGCATTTACAGAATCTACATAAATCGAAGCTACTTAGTTTATAATATAAAAGATTTTTTTTTTTTTTATAAATTATTTTAATGAATTCCAATGTACTATTAGAAAAATTATTTTTGTCAGACCATCCAAAGTTAGTCATATTTTTCGACCCTTAGCCTTGGAATGTTATAGATCTATTTATGCTTTGCACGATCCTTTCCGTGTGTTATGCTCTAACTATAATACAGGGGCGTAGCGAGAGCGTTGAATGTGGGGGTGATGAGCCTCAAAAGCCGATTCGATTCAACAAATTACCGACTGCATAAATAGTAATTGGGTAAATGTTATTAGTGATTAGTATTAATGTAAACTAAAAATTTTCAGGATCTCCAAATACATTTCAAATAACCGATTCTGAATTTTATTTGCTCGATTTGCCGACTGCTGGATGTTTGGGGGTGCCACACCCCCAATTTCATTTCTTTCAAAATGTCTCTCTATCTTAAGTCATCTTGACTTGCCACTTCGAGCATCCTTCATTTATTCTATATTATGAGTCACCCACTTGGTCAATGGTGATCCTTTGGCACTTTTGTGATATAATGTTTAATTTTTGTCTTGCTTCCTTGTTTCAACTTATAAATTAATATATTATAAATATATTGTTAATCCAAGTGTCTGGCCACTTCTTGATGTGAGTTGGCACATATCACTAAAAAGCTCACCCATCGAGCTAGTGACGCGGATTAGTTCATATATATACCTCATTCTAAGTTCTTTTCTAAATAAATTATACTATTTTTATAATATAAGGTCAACTGAGTTTAGTTGTACTTAAATAGATGAAAAAATACATTTTATGGACCAGGACAATGGGTTTCTGCAAATGATTCGGAACTAGTTCATAAAATTGACAAACTTCTTATTCTTATTTTTTTATAAATTATTCCAGTTAATGAAGCATCAACTATTTGAGTTCGCACCTCAGAACAAAGTTTTAAGAGCCTGTCGCCCCTTAAGCATATTTATATGCACATTTAATTATTTCCTTGTATCATGTTATGATATGTCAAAAACTTGTGCGTAGCTGTCAGTTCAAAAATGTATATTGACCCAAAAACATACTTAGACATACTCTTGCTGCAACAATTTTGACGTATTTTCTGTCTGATAACTAAAAATAATTTTATATGAACATCCATAGCGTTTTCCTATTCCTATGCACTCTAGATAAAAAGTCTTAAGTTAGTGTTTTTTAGAATTTATGAGCACTTTTTGCATCTTCAGGGGGCATTTGCTTAGTTACCTTAGTTTGGCCAATGTGCCCGAAGTGTATTTTCATAAGTGTTCCCTTCTTGAGGAAAATATTAACTTTGCCGTGCCCTTATTTTCTACCAAATCCACTTTGAAAGATTCTCTTTCAAAAGCCGCGTGGTCGTATTTTAAAATAAGTTCAAGATGTTACTGGAGAGCGCAACGCTTTGTCTGAGAGCTCTCAAGGCTTGGATATATATAATATTCTGACTAACTCCTGGGAGGGGGTCTCTATTAATAACTGTTCGAACGGAAAAGGGACCTTCAGTTTATAGCCGAATCCGAACGACGGTGTTTTTAATTAATAAAAACTTTCTATTGTATACTTAGACAAAAAGCTTCTACGCTACTCTCAAATATAGGTTTAGATGGAAAAAGTATGGTAAGAATTTTTAGAAAACATCTTTATCATCCTATCATCTTCCCATCTTCATCTTTATTGTGACTTTGCTTTCGATATAAAGAAAACTGATATCATGATGGTATTCAACCCTCTTGAAGTCGGGACAATGATCTTTTACTTGATGGAAAATTGATTTAACCGAATAAGAGATAACACCCATTAAAGGAGTGTTTCTTTCAATGCATATTTCATAAAGCTAAATAGTTGCTAAAATTCGCAGCATATTTTCTTATTCCCAAGTTTCAAAAACATTTTTTTTTAATTTAACTTTATTTTAGTTTAACATTTTTGGTCTTAACATAGTAACGTAATAGTTTTTTTGTTTGATTGTTTTAAGATTTTATTAAAATAACGCGAAAAATCTTGAAATAAGAATTAGTTGTAAGTATTTCATAACAAAAAAAAAATTTGAAAATCGGTAAATAAGATTTGTGTGGATCATTTTAAGGAAAAAATAGGATAATTATTAGGCAAAAAGCCAAAAAAGGAGCCTTCGAGATAAAATTAAGATTTTAAGAAGTCGTGCTAAAAATCCTTCCTGTCTTTGTAATTTTAACGATCTTAAACTAAGACTTAGTTCTTCTTTAAAAAACAAATATTTAAGGAATTGTAAGAAAAATTACACTGTCCTACAGAATTGACAAAAATCAAAGAACTTTTCAAGTGACCTAGTGTACGTTGTAGGTCTTGACGAGTAGATCACGATAGTGTTTTTCAAAATTGTCTAACACCGCCAAAATCGGAGTTATCGCTTAAAAACCGTTTTTCGGGTACTGCGATCACTCCCACTATCACAACGTCGCCATTTTTTAACCGATTTTCGATTGCTTTACGGCTTTGGAAAGAAGAAGATTCAAGCTTTAAGATGATATACACTTGTTTATACTTTATACAAAGCAACTTCGAGATTTTCTAAAAGATATCTAAGATTTACACTTTTTTTATTCGATTTTCCCACTTTGAAGTCATTTTTATATAACATTTTGTTAAAACACCTTTACTTTTTTACATTTACTCTTAAAGAAATATTAATTTCGAGTAAGAAAAGTTATGGTTTATTAAAATCGGTCGATAAATGTTTAAGTTACGACGCTTATTGTAAACAAGGAAATTACAATTCCATCGACAAAAAAAAGTTTTAGATGGATAATTTCGTTTGTTCATGAAGATATCGTAACCAAATTTAATATAATGCTTAAGAACAATAAAAAACTTACAAGTGCCAAATTTGGTCGCAATATTTTAAAAACAAACGAAATACAACAAATTTTGTTAAAAAATCGATTTTTTGACCGATCGTTCCTATGGGAGCTATATGATATAGTTAACCGATTTTGTTCAAATTTGGCGTTTTGAAATTTTTTAGAGCACTTAAGCAATGTGCCAAATTTCAACGAAATCGGTTGACTATATCATATAGCTCCCATAGTGATTGTCTTCCATAAAATCGATTTTTTAACAAAATTTGTTGTATTTCGTTTGTTTTTTAAAATATTGCGACCAAATTTGGCACTTGTAAGTTTTTTATTGTTCTTAAGCATTATTCCAAATTTGGTTACGATATCTTCATGAACAAACGAAATATCCATCTAAAACTTTTTTTTTGTCGATGGAATTGTAATTTCCTTGTTTACAATAAGCGTCGTAACTTAAACATTTATCGACCGATTTTAATAAACCATAACTTTTCTTACTCGAAATTAATATTTCTTTAAGAGTAAATGTAAAAAAGTAAAGGTGTTTTAACAAAATGTTATATAAAAATGACTTCAAAGTGGGAAAATCGAATAAAAAAAGTGTAAATCTTAGATATCTTTTAGAAAATCTCGAAGTTGCTTTGTATAAAGTATAAACAAGTGTATATCATCTTAAAGCTTGAATCTTCTTCTTTCCAAAGCCGTAAAGCAATCGAAAATCGGTTAAAAAATGGCGACGTTGTGATAGTGGGAGTGATCGCAGTACCCGAAAAACGGTTTTTAAGCGATAACTTCCGATTTTGGGGGTGTTAGACAATTTTGAAAAACACTATCGTGATCTACTCGTCAAGACCTACAACGTACACTAGGTCACTTGAAAAGTTCTTTTTCACTGTTGGACAGTGTTATTAATGGAGAATTTCTGAACAAAAATAAAAAAGAATCTTAAAATATGAAAGACTAGAAATTTTTGAAATAAGATTTTTGTGGCTCCTTTTAAATAAAAACTAAGTGAATTTCAAGGCAAAAAGCCAAAAAAAAGGAACATACGAGAAAATTAATATTTTAAAAAGACGTGCTAAAAATCTTGATTTTAGAATTTTAACAATCTTAAACTTGTGTCGTTCTTCTTTGAAGAACAAATATTTAAAATGTATAAAATAAAAAAAAAATAACGTTAACTTTGAAATTTCTGTATCTATTTCTGTTTATCTTCATTTAAAATATTTCATTTTTAAGAACTTTTGATTATCTTTTAGGTTTATTTATTAAGCATTATAATTAAAATTATAGACCAATTTTGAACTCTAATATTTATGAAAAAATATTATTTCTCTTAATTTTTTAGATTTTTATCTTGTGTCATGAATTTATTAGTCCTATTAAGAATTAAAATCAAGAATTCCTAGAAATTTAGGTGCAGAATGAATATAACTATTGAAATAAAGTTTCTGCGCATTTAAAACCAACTCGTAGGAAATCCAACTCATAAGTTTGAAGTGTTTTTATTTGTTTCCAGAAATAAAACCAAGATAAACGTGCTTTTGTGATTCTAAGAACGCAATTTCGCACTCTTTAACTACCGATTAGAGCCATTTACCATGGTTAAAGCATTTAAGACCCATAAATTTAACACTAAACCACTGTAATTTGACCACTGTCTTTGTGGGGTACGTGTGTGGGCTGTCTTTATTTTTGCGTATCTCTTATCGCAGTATCCCAATTTATATGTGGAATTATATATGGTACTATATATGCAATATTTATACGTAACTTTATTAATCCGAGAGAGAGAGTGTGTGTTCGGTATGACAATAATTCACACAATAAAGGCAATGACAAACTGAATAAAAAGAAATAAAATCTTATCTTTGTAATTGTGCCGTATGTTCATACTATATACTATAGATACATATGAGTATCTGTAATCTTTTAATCAGTCGACTCGAGTGTTGTGCGCAATTTTTCGTAGATATACATATATCTAGGGCTTTATGGGCATTATAGCACCTGTCTTTAGGTCCCCCTACAGTCTGAGTTGATAAATATTGCAAATTGTGCATAAAACTTAAGTTTTTATGACTTTCCGTGGGCTTATTTGCCCTGAGTTCTGTCGCGGACTTGTTTGTTCGTCATACATTTTATTTGTTTGTTTATTTATTTGATTTTGCACTCTGTGTATCTTTGTGCAGCTATTTTTAGCCATCTTAAAAATACCAAATCAACAAAAAGGAAAAGCTACGCCGGGCCAAGATACACAACAGACCCGAACATTCTACACGTTATGCCAATGCCCGTCCAAAAGGGCCCGGTTCTGGCTGGTGTTGTTGTTGTTATTGTCGGTCTCGTTCTGGTTTCTTATTTTACACTTTATACTAACCATTCTCGTTTTTCGCGCCTACTTTTGTACTTGTGTGTGTGTGTGCCATTTTTTGTTGCTGTAAAATTCCATTACAAATTCCAGAACGCATCCTTACGACTTGTGACGTCAGCGTCGGGTCTGAAAAATGACGCGGCTTCTATTTTGAGGAAGCTGGCACATAAATTGGGGAATGTAATTATGTATCATATATATGGCATAATAGATGTTTTTGCGTTGTTCGAGTAGCTTTAGATAGAATTTATTGTTGTGGAACGGTTCTACAATGAAGATGGTTTTTTAACTTGGGGTAATGTATACATTTTATGAAAATGTTGATATTGGTTTATAGAAAACATATGGTGCACCAGGATAAACAGTCGATTTACATAGGGTATCTCAGAAAGGGTAAGAGCTATAGAGCTATAAGTTTCAGAAAAAGAGAATTAGTTTGCAAATTTGGATAGATACGACCTTCCGCTGGAAATTCTCCACGGTTTAAACTCACACTATAGCTATTTGAAATATTTTTGTGCTAATAATCGTATGATGCAACCTTTTGTGAAAGATTTGAAGAGATTTTTAAGATACCCTCTTTCATAAACAGCACTTTTATTGAGCTACAAATAAAAATTTTTATAATTTTTATCGAAATCGGGTTGTAGAATAAAATATAACAAAATTTAAGCACCATAGCCTAGAATTGGCCCCGTAACCGTCAAAGTATAAACTAACATCACGTTGTATAGTTTTTTTTTTCAGAATCCTTCCTTAGATTAAAAGCCAATGACACCTGGAGTTATAGCCAAAAACTATCAGACTTGAGGGGAGGAGAATTGTTTACATTTAGAAATAAAGTCAATTTTTATTGTCTAAAAGTCGAGCCACTCCTTCCAGTTTTTTTTGTCAGAGATTCGAAAAATTACATTGAAATCTAAACCTGAGACTTCTTATATTTACAAGAAACTTTTCTATTTATATAATTTTTTTTTAATCAAAAACGTCGCGTAGTTGAAGAACAAAAATATTGTCCTTACAATTTTCAATATTTTCAAATCCAAAGATGGAACTCGCTTGATTCCTCAGTTTCCCGAATGATTTTTCATCTATGGAACATTGTATTCTTAAGGGAGGAGACCTTTTTAGGAGGACGAGATTTTGTTGTTTTTCGTGAATTATTTACGTAGGAAATGAAAAACAGAATTTTTTTTTTAATTTGGGAGTATTTTTATTCATGTTTTGAAGTAAACTTAAGAATTTTTACAAGTCATTTCTGCCGGAAATAGTGTCGTTAGATCGTGCTATCCATGGACGATTGCCATCGGAGCATGTTCCTAGTGGGCATTCCTGTGGTGGCAATTTTCATCTGTAATCATCACAATTTTTTTTTCGTTAGCAACACATTTCCTAAGAATATGAATCTGATTGTGTAAAAAAAATTGAAAATTGAATTTTTTTGAGGTGTTTGAAGACACTGTTATGTTTTTAAACCATATTTCTTCATCTTTTGCATAAAAAAACATATTTTTAATAATCATATAATCATCCCAGAATTAGGTTCATTTAGATTTGAATTGAATAAAGGATGTTCACACCAAATTTCAGAACAATCGGTCAATAACTTTTCAATTAGACTGCCCACAAGTTGAAAAAAAAGTCGTTTCGAAAAAATCCCGTTTAAAACTATCGCGCGCATCGAATCCAGACCGACGGGCGGTCACTAAGTCCTCGTAGCATTGGGAATAATGCGAATTTTGCTTTAAAATTTTGACCACATATTCTTGATTAGTTATACTAACAATTAATGCAATAAAAAAAATTTGTATCGATTTTTTGATCGGTTTAAACTGGTTTCCCCCCTTAATCACCCTTGTAAAGCAAGCAGGGTGTAGCCCCCTTATTTTGTGAATTTTGTATAGTTTATGAGTTGGTTTAAAAAACTGTACTTGAATTTGCGAAGCACGCATAGGCGAAGCCCCCAAGTTTTATTATATATTTTGGTAGGTCTTGAGAACTACGACAGTACATATTTTAGATGCACTTCCCATAAACAGCACTTTAATCAAGCAACAAATAAAATTTGGTCTTAATTTTATCAAAATCGGCTTTTAGACTCATTTAGACTATATAATATAAAAAACTTCTTAGTTTATTTATTTATCAAAATCGTTGTCTAGACTAAAATATAACAAAATGTTAAGTCCTCACCGTAGTTTTTCCTCGTAACCTTCTAAGTAGAAAGTAAAAACACGTTGCCTAGTTTTCTTGTTTCATTACCCAACCTTATATAAAAAACCATTGAAGCTATAGCTAAAAACTATTCAATTTAAGCACCTTTTTGAAGATCGCAGGGGTGTTGGCCCCTTATTTTCTTACTTATCCTGGTTTTTGTGAATTTTTTATTGACTATGAGCAGAAGGCTCCTTGCCTTAAAATTCCGTTCTTGAATTTGCGAAGCACGCACATCCGAAGCCCCTTAGTTTTCTTATCTATTTTGGTTTTTGCACATTTTTTTGCTTTTTTCATTATGGAACTCAGGTTTTTTGCTGTAAAAAATTTAAGCTTTTGTTCCTTTGTAACTAGCTTAGACAATTGCTACCCACAAACTCAATTTATCCTGACCTTATCCTGATTTTCAAGTGAATTAAATAATTAGTTACGAGAAATACTCTTAAAATGTAATTTATAACCAGATTTACATTCGCTTTTTAAAGCTTAAAACAGAAATATTATACCTGTTCTATATGATATCTTTATATGAGGTTTTATGAGGTTGATAACCTCAATACGAAAATATTTATTATATTTATTGCTTAATTGTTATTACTTGTTTATTTCATTAAGTGATATACATTATTGCCATACTGACATATAATATGCTAATAGGAACATATTTGTTTATACTCTGATCCCATGAACACTTCATAAAGGTTTTGCCTTTTAAAGTAACAAAAATAATCCGGTATTATTATAACTTATTTGTGGGCGTAAAGAAGACTCTCGTTTAAGCTTACCAAAAAGAGTAAGACTATTAATCAAATAGCCGTATCCATATTTTGAATTAAGATAAATAAAAAAAAAAGATTATTTAATTCAGAAAAAAATATAGATCAAGCAGAGCAACATTTCGTTGAAAAAAAAAATAATTTTCTCAGTTTCTTAGTAGTACTAAGTCTTTTATATTCAGTTATATTCATTTAAGTTAATTTTTAAATGAAGAATCTTGAATATGATCCGTAACGCACAAGTTTATTGAAAAACTGCGGCAGGTAAGGTCTAAAAAAAAAAGAAAACTAAAGTCTGTCATGGTTTTTAATTCGGCATAGGTTAGGTTAGGTTACGCTGGCCGGCCACAACAGAGTGCAGCCTAGCATAGACCTTTTGGTCCTTAGCTGTGCCAGATTAATTCGGCATAACTTTGTGGGTAAACCATTTTGCCCATAGCGAATCTGGCTGCTTTCGTCGAATCCTCCAAATGGTTCTACAACTTGAGAGATTACGCGATTAGTGATGTACAGTTTTTGATCCTTCCCCACTATCCCTCCCTTTTTTCAATTCCTTTCGTACCCTTCTCTTAATTAACACAATGGACCTCATGGTCTCTGGGTGATCTCAGTCACTATCGGAGCCTAACCTTACCTTGTGAATGGTTACTCGATTTTGTGTTTCAATAAATGAATCCACTCAAGTGGTACCAAGAACTAAATCTATTGATATGTGCAGAATGTCTTGGACAATTGAAAATGAATTGTGCCAACTAAAAATTTTTCATTTATTTCTTTTACTATTATGTATTATATATCAAGAATTTGTTTGACTATAATTAATCGAAAAACCATATGCAAATCCCACCATTTTGAGATTTTCAGATATATTTAAAGTCTCATACTCGTTAACATGGTTAATCAGCATGTATCCTATTTACCCAGATGCAACCATATAAATTTTAATTAGTATCTGCTTAAAGCTGCAAATAACCTTTCACTCTTGCGAATATCTGCTAATTCGTAGAAAAAAAAGCAACAAACAATTTCACTATTCACATAACACTGTGAATGCAATGGCAACCCTAACTTAGCCAACTTGTCAGCCAATGCAACTAATTAATAATGACATGGACATGCATGCACATGGTCTTTGGCTAAGAGGGGGCTTGGCGATTGTCAGGGGGGTCGTCTGAAATGAACTGAGACATGTATACGATATGTGCTAATTGCATTCGTTGGAAAATAAAAATAAAATGCGAAATGCCAAATACGAAAAATTTGCAAAATATCACGAACCAAATAACAAACAGCAAACAATAACCACAATAAACATTTGATGTCTACATTGAACAAAAATGAAATGGGCAATGGACAAAGTAGGACGATGTCGAATTCGAAATACTCTGTACAACATATTTAAAGACCTCCGAATTTGATTACAATAACTTCCTAAGCAACCGAATTATGTACCTAAAATATTTTTTCGAAATCCATAAATTTGGTATAAAAGTTGCCAAAAATGATTTTTTGAGCGATGGGGTTATATTTAGTAAAATTATTTTAATAAAATTAGGAACATTGTTTAGAAGCTTTGGAACGCCAATGGCAATGCAGTCCATGTGTGACTCGCCCCATGGGTCACCGGGGTAACCTATTATAGACTATTTCTTTAAATAAATCTAATCTAGTTCCAAATTTGGTTGGTTTACTTATTATATATGAGATTTGGGCAACGATATAAACTGGCCAACAAAAATCTTAAAGAACTACCAATTCCCGAACTTTGATCATATTTGGAAGTGTTTGGGAGTTTTTATTACTCTGCCTTAATCAAACTATCACTTGAAAGTTTTTTTTTTCGATGGTGCTTTGGAAGCTAAATATTATGAATTAAGTAATGTTGATTTCCGCGACAATGAGGGATCTAGTTCGAAAGTTGCTTTTGGATTAGCTTTTATGAGATTAGGGCAATGATATGAACGGGCGAACAGAAATCTTAAAGAACTACCAATTGTCGAATTTTCATAAAAATTTGGTAAAGTGTTTGGGAATTTGTATTACTCTGCCTTAATCAAACTATCCCTTGAATGTTTCTTTTATTTTTAAAATTGCTTTAGAAGCTAAATATCATGAAATAAAGTCGTTTTCCGCGACAATAAGGGATCTAGTTCGGAAGTTGGTTTGCTTTAGTTTTTACCAACTATGAGATTTCGACAATGATATGAAAGGGCGAACCGAAATCTTAAATAACTACCAATTGTCGAATTTTCATTAAAATTTGGTAAAGTGATTGGGCATTTGTATTACTTTGCCTTCATCAAACTATCCCTTGAAAGTTTAAATATTTTTTTTTATTGCTTTGATAGCTAAATATAATAAACTAAAGTATTTTTTCGCGGCAGTGAGGGATCTAATTCGAAAGTTGATTTGCTGTAGTTTTTATCAACTATGAGATTTAGGCAATGAGCCCAAAGGCGAACCGAAATCTTAAAGATCTACCAACTGTCGAACTTTCATAAAAATTGGTAGAGTGTTTTGGAACTATATAAAACTTTTAAATTTGTTTCAGATATCTGCTTTATTAAAGGAATTATAACCTTAAAGCTTTTGCTGCGTTTCGAGGTAGTATATAACGCTCCTCCCGATGCCAATAATAATAAATTTATTAAAACCTCCTTAAAATAAGCATAACTTCCTTAATTATAGGAGCTACCGACTTTTTTTTTGCACTGAATTCAGGCGCATAGAAACTATAAGATCCTTAAAATTTTCAACTTATAAAGAAATCTTAAAAAAATGTTTATAAACTACCTATTTTTTTTCAAATTCAAGATTGTATCTTTTATTAAAAAATAAAAATTCAGTCGATATCTTAACTCGCTTGTCAAAAAAGAGTTTAAAAATGAAAAATTCTGTATTAAGCTATCGGCTACTCGATAAATAATCGGAGTTTTGCAATGAAAATGTAGGTGGTTACTATTGGCTTGTAGCCCTATCACGTATGTAAACAGAAGAGGTAGACCTGAAAAGTGGTCCAAGTAACACTTTTTAAGAACTTAATACAAATAAACCTTTCAATTACACTAGTTTACACGAAAAATGAACTTTCGATCTAATCATCTTTCATGTCGATACAAAATTTTGTTCACGAGATATTAACGAAGAACTGAAAAAAGTGCCCGAAAATATGTTTTTCGAAAAAATCTGGAAAACGGTGCTTAAGTAAAAAAATTTTTGTAATTTTCGAGTTTCTCGACCCATAATTTCCTTAAAAAACAGTTTTATAAGAAGGTTCCCGCGATGATCCTTAAATTTGTAAACCCGATATTATAAAAATCTTATAAATATTTATGAAACATGCAATACTTGCAATAACTAAACTCATGACAAAATGAATATACTTTCTGTAAGAGTATTTAAAAACGACAACAGTAACAAATAAAAAAAAACTAAGTTGTGACAAAAAAAAGGGTATAAATTTCATGGACCAAATGTAAACATGCAAAAGAAGGGGCGAAAATTTGCCTTACGAACCGGAGTCAAAACAACAATTTGCCTTTTAAACAGCTCTCACACAGATACACACACTCACACATTCATATATAAACCAAAAAAAAAAAAAAAAAAAGGAATTAATTAACATTGCCAACGGCAAACAATTAGACCAAAAGTAAAAAATAAAAATAAAAAACCACACAAAGCTAAAATTACAAATGCAGCTCGTTTGAGGTTTGCCTTTTTAACTTGGTTTAAAAAAATCAAAATAAAACTGGCCACATAATGTGGAGCATTTTGTTAGCTAATTCTCAAATCAACGCCACGCCCAAAACTCTTTAAAATTATTTTATTTGGCCTAGAGAAAAAATAAACATTTGTTTAATAATGATAATGTTGTTCACCCTAAAGGTTCCCCGGCGGTTTTATTTTCAAAATACACCTTAATTTATGGTATGGTTCTCGCTAGAATATGTTCTTACTTTACTATAACTTGGAACTCTGGGAATATGTACTAAGTTTTTCAGATGTCCTCTCAAGCTACAATTTTTTTTAGTAAGCTATTCTTTGTTACCTTTTGCCCATTTGGGAAATTAATCTGATAGGAATCAAATTGTTGGAACTACTAAAGAGTTACTCAGCGGTTCATCTGCAGCTCTTTAGTTTTCTTATCAAGAAGGCTCTTACGGTGTTATTTTCTGGCTTTTACGTAATCTCTAATATAGTTCTTCCATAAGGTTTTATATGTATTTGCTGGAGTTCCTAGGTGGAACATAGGGCCACACACACACAGTGGGTCTTGGACATATGCTATCTTTTTCCGAATCATTCAATTGAGCACTAACCCTAAGTTGCCTTTCCCTGTGATGATGGAATCCTGCATTTCCTTTAAAAAGTTATTTATTTTTAAATACTATATCTTGGGATTGGGTTACAACAACCCATCGAGAAAACGCTGAATGGTTTAATTTTGTGTTTGACTCCAGTCTCCTGAGCTAACAATGTTCTTATTCCTATTTCTAAGACTGAATTTATTGATTTCGCTGCCTTAGTCATTCTTAACCATATTAAGTTAGTCCTTTTTATAATGAATCGAATTTCCATCCCCTAGCATGGCTCCTCAAATTTCCAACTTTTTCAAAGTACAGATTACTCATACGCATCATGCGTTTGACTAATAAAGAAAATGAGTCATAACCAAAAGGTTTATCCATCGAATGTTGTTTAAGAAAGTTCTATAAAAGGAGCCGGACATTCGTTTCGTCCCAGAGCCTATTTCAAATTTTTGTCAAATGCAAATTCAAGAAACTTACAAATCCTGCTGATGATACTTGATGAACATGAACTGATCTAGAGAACCAGTCATCATATTCGGTATTTTTACGATTTTTGATGGCTTATTTGGGCTCGTTTGACGCCCTATGCTCCAAATAGAAGTTAAAGGGGCATATATAGTATTTGGGATATGGTACCTATCGAGTATCATCATGATACCTTTCCATAAAGATCCCTTAATTTACTGCAACTTCTGTCATATCTTCTTAAATACAATATAATATAAAGCCAGCTTCCAAGAAAAAAGTATATTCAGCTTATTTTTGCAAAACTTTTAGGCCAAGCTTTTATGATAAGAAGCTGGCAACAACTTTTTTTCTAACAAGCTGCTAAAAATGTCTCAAAACAAGCTCAAGTTTTATATAATACAAAGTTGCAAATATGGTTAGACAACTAAAACGAAAAACTTGAAAACGCCAAAACTAAACCAGGGAAATTGAGCAACTTGGCGGTTTTAATTATTCTTTGAAAATTCACAAGAGTTTTTAAGAGCGCTCCATATAAGTCGAAAGACAAGCTTAATATCGCGTTTCCATTGGAGTGGCAACCACACGAACCCAGTAGCAAGCGGGCTATACAATAACAATTTGGTTAAAAATTGGGAATTGGCTTAAATAGTGCACTCTGCGGTTATCTTTGTAATAAAAATATGTTGAAAACGTTCAATAGCTGATTGATAAAAATTAGCAAATTAGTTTAAATTATCAAGATTAGTTTTCCATAATTAAAAGTAGTCGATACGACGAGCTATGACTTTTCTCAATAAATTTGTTCAGGCAAAGTTTTTTGAGTTTCGATTTAACGATAAACTATATACATACATTTTATGTAAAATAAATTGAAATTATCAAGATTAGTTTCCTAGAATTATAACTTGTCGATCCGAATAACTTTGACTTTCCATCAATAAGTGTGTACAGGCAAAGTTTTTTGATTTTCGATTTATCGAGAAAGTATATAAATAAATCTTCTTTAAACGTTGGCTTGACTGTTCAAAATTTTAAATCAACTGGATACCAAAATTTTCTGAAAAATGTTCCTAACTTTATGGAAATGTTCTGGCAGAATATTCCTTTTGTTCTTTATATATTTCAGGCTGAAATATTCTATTTGTACGTAGATTATTAAAAAATTTGTCTTGCTCCAATTTTTTAACGCCCAACCTATCATACAATTTGATTATTTTCTATATTTTCGAAACACTTTCAATGAGAATTGTATCTGGCTCAAGCTAAACCTTTGGCAATTGGGTTAAAACCATCACATCCACAACGATACTCCGAAGGAAGTTTCCAAAAGGGTCTGACCGAAAAAGTTTTGTTATCCCCTAGCCGCTCTTGGTAACAGAGTTTCTTCTGATAATGTTTCGTAGTAAATATACTCCCAATTAAATTTCAATTCTCTTGAGATCTGAGAACAGCAAAATGTCGCTGGGTGCCGGATCTGGAGAATTCGGTGCATACGGAAGTAGATCGAAGCCCATATCATGAAATTTAGCCATCGTTTTTAATCGGTGCTTTTGGTTGGCTTCCCCCAAACACTTCGCACATAGCTTTTGTATATTCAAATATTCAGGAACGATATATCTAACAAGTTCTTTTGATATCTTATGAGTGTCAGCTATCTCGATCAATTTAACTTTACGGTCATCTGGAATTATTTTTTGGATTTTTTTTTAGTGTTTTCGCCTGTAACAAAATTTTTGCGCTTATCGTCATCGGTGCTCATATGGCCTGTACGGAATTTAGAAAACCGCTAACAAATTGTTTTTTCGCCTGGCGTAGCGTCCAGACAAGACTCATCAATCCACTTTTTGGTAACATAAGCACTTTTGTTCATCAAAATATTGTATTTTATTAGCACACAAAATTAATTTTTATAAATTTCTTTAAATTAAACATAAGTAGCTTTACTCAAACACTATATCTTAAAAACTAATGATAAGGATGAAACTCTAGTGGCGCTCTCTGATAGAAATCATACGAACTTTTCAGCCGATCTGTTATGTAAGACCTTTCTGCTTGTATTCCACTAATCAAATTTAAAAAAAAATAATTCCCTGTTAGACCCCTTGGAGGAGGGGCATAGGGGATCTCTATTAATAATTGTTCGAACAGAACAGAACAGGGATCTACAGTTTATAGCCGAATACGAACGGCGGTGTCTTTAATTAATAGAGATTCCACTAATACTTGCATTTTAACTACTGTCCAGAGAAGAATCATTAATCTACTTCTAAATATGACTTTACTTTCCTTGCGTGATGAGTTTGTACATCAACTCTTATCAAATAAAGGTTTTGATAATAAATCAATTTTTTAAACGATCGTTCCAATGGAATCTACATTCTATAATTAGACTCTACTCGAAATGTTTTTTAAATGGTTTTCTACTCAGGAAGGTCCAGCAAGATTGAAAAACTAAAAATAAGTCGGCTCTCGTTTGTACTATTAAAGCAAAATACTAAGAAATTATTATTGTATTTATTAAAATTTAAAGCCAAACAAGGAATAATATTAAAAAAATGTATCGGAAATTTGTATAGCATGACACCAGATACCAGAGAACGAAAAAATTCAATAGCTTGCAAAATTAACTAACAATATTTAAAATTGTACTGAAAAGCATTTTACCATATACTAAAAAAAAGATTTTGTAATCCTTCAGATCCACTTTAATATTTTATAACGTCGCGCCATGAGTTTTTTTTTATCCTTAAAAAACGACTTACGACGCTACGTAGGTACTGAAAATTTTTAAAAATTAGTTTTCGTATGAATTATGTGACTCTTTAGGTGCCAATTACACCCATTGTGCGATGCTTAGTGACGCCCTCTTGCGGCGCCAGTGTGAACGCAGCATTAACCCACAAACACAACTAAAACCTTTTAGCGGCCTTAAAAATTGCATGCAATTAATAAGAAACTAGCAAGCGAGAGCAGCTCACAAGTCACTGACTAGCGCACACAAATCGCATGCGATAAAATTTAAAGCCAAGCCAAAAGTATATTGCCAATATGCCGGCATTGGCGCTCACAATGAAACTTGCGCTCTCACACGCGCTTTTACGCTCTCTCTCTCTCGTTAAGAGGAGCTTATAGCTGCTCCAAAGCTTGTGCTTGATGCAGGCGCCACTCTTCAGTTTGACAGCAAAGCGTTCGGTCGGTTCGCGGCGCAACGTTCGGTTCGTTTGTGAATGTGTTTTTGTTTACTGGGAATACCACGCGGCGCATGCGCAACTTTGTGTTTTACGTGTTTCACATTCACAAAATCTTCGCGTTTGTTTGCATTGCAACTATTGTTAATAATTTGTAATTTTTGCAATCAATAATAACGATAATTAAAGCAACAACAAATATTTGTTTAAATCATCGTCAAGTATTAAGAAATTTATTTGCAATTTAAATGCAAATGAAGCGCAAATTGTGCAAGTTTTTGTTTTCGGCTTATGGTGTGTTAATAAATAAAAAATGAAATAAAAATGTAACGGCGCGCATACAAAAAGCTTTTGAAAATTTGTTATTAATTGTTATAATTAATTATGCTCTTTTACATGGCAAAATAATTTTATTGTGTTGTGTTTTGGCCTAAAGGAAGTGATTTATGTAGAAGAAAGTCAATAACTGTCAAGGCGTCTTCCTGTAGTCAGTTCAAGCAATAATTATAAATATTTACATAAATATTTATATATGTATACATTATTATAAATTATGTTGTTTTGCGCTTTTGACATGAACTTGAAGTTTGGATTTATGTGATGTTTTTCTTCTGCTTTTTTGATGGCGCAATGACCTTTTGTTGCATGGTTTTTAGGGCCGAAAAAAAGCTGACAGCTGTTATATTTTAAATGATAGTTTAGCATAAGCTTTGGACAATGTAAATACCTTTGCGAAATACTCAAGATTGTTGTTTCATGGTTATAAATGTTACAGATGAAACCTTTGTTTATAAGCATTTTAAGCTAATTGTTGTTTTTAGTATTGCAACACTCAGTCAGAAGCTTTATTGAGTTCAAGGTTTAAATATTATTAACTATAGAGTGATTTGGATGAAAATGCTCCAAATGTCTTAGTTTTAAATAGTTTTTGAATGCAGCCTTATGGTTCTAATGCATCTTATTACAGGGTTTGTCGAGATATAAAGGCAAACCCAATATTAAAACAGCTTTTATAATAGTTTATGTTAATCCCGCAGAGGTATTGGCGGTAAATCTATGGAGTGATTTTGTATTAAATGAATAATCTGGTTAGGCTGAAAGAGATATAAGCAACCTTTAACGAGTTTAATTGGTTGGTTACATTAATCGTGTTGACGTTATTATTATTATTATTCGGTGTATAAATGTACTGCGACCCAAGTGGATCTATTGTACCTCCTTCATGGCTTAGAGCTCTCCCAAAAGTCTTAAGGCCTGCATGTATTGCAGGACTTACAGTAACAACGAACTCCGGTAGGAGAACGTACATGCCCAAGAGCTAGTTTCCTTTACCGCCGAGTGCCATACATTCACATAATACATGAAAAGAAGTTTCTTACTTCGTGCTTGCCCGTCAAGATTCTCACGTTGTTCTTCCCGTGCATTACCATGACTTTGAACCTCTTACGGTAATAGTTGGAGAGGAGAGTTTTTGACTGCTTAAACCCTGGTACCTGCGCCCAGTGAAGCAGTCGTTTTTTATCCTCCCACGAATCTCAGTAGGTCGCATACCACGTGGTTACCAATCCCACAGTGTGTTTTAGGCCCGATTATCGGTGTTGCTGCACCGGTTCTTGCAAGTCTATACGTCAGCTCATTTCCAGGAATATTGTTATGTCCTGGAGTCCATCTAATCGTGAGCTTATTCCTGGATCCTAAATTATCCAGTGACATTCTCATTTCTTTAAGCAGCCTTGATGTGATGTTGGCTTTGCTTAATGCCTGTATTGCTGTTTGACTATCAGACAGGATGGAAATATCCTTGTCAAGGTAGTTCTTTTGGAGATTGAATTCTGCGCGTCTTCCAATCACAACGTGAAATTAGCACCTCCAAATCCTCTGTGCTGGCTGCCGTAGCAGGAAGATTGACCAATAATTGTTGGGTACCCCTTGGAGACATGTTTTCATATTATTCTGACATCTATTATGAGAATCAATGAGTGATGGGTTCAAAGATTCTTTAGTTAGAAGCCATCCCTGATATGGGGAAACAGACGCTTACCTGAGGGCAATTCGGCTGTCAAAAAGGCATCATAGTATGTTGTGGACTGCTCTTAGCTTCAGGACTCTTCCTCGACCTCACCGGCATGGGTGGCCCTACCGATAGCTGTGATATCGCCGGCATCTCTTTTGGTTTCATCTCCCCTAACGAGCCGCCTCACTACGACAAATTGGCAATCCCCGAGAGGCTCTATGCTCCACTTAAGAGCTCAGAATTCATAGTAGTAGTAAAGAGTTTTATTTTTGGAAATTTTTCTTTGTTTTACTTAAAAAAACCTTTTAGAAAAAAATAATAGTCTAGTGAAGACATCTGAAAATAAATTTTTCTTTTTTTAGTGTTAGTAAACAACTTAATACCAGCCGGAGTCCCAATGTCCCAGAATGAGTAACAATTCCAAAATTAACTACTTTTATTGTAGTGAATTATTTTAGGCACTAATTCTTCTTCTTTATTATCAATGAGTTCCAGAATGAGTAACATCCAAAATTAACTACTTTTATTGTAGTGAATTATTTTAGGCACTAATTCTTCTTCTTTATTATCAAAACTTTTGAAAGAACTTAAGAATTTCAGTTCGATTAATGAAAACTCTCTATTAATTAAAGACACTGCCGTTCGGATTCGGCTATAAACTGTAGGTCCCTGTTCTGTTCGAACAGTTATTAATAGAAACCTCCAAGAGGTCAAACTGGGAATTATATTTTAATGAAAATCATTTTAGATTCTTTTAAGCTTCTAAAACATCTTCTGCTGTTAATTTTTCAAATCGACATCTATGTTAGGGTTGAATTTTAAGATATTTTTCTCATAAAAGGAAAACTTAAGAGATTTTCGATTATGTATGGCTATCAATTTTAGGCACACGCACGCAAAATTTTCATAAACCCGAATTACTATTTATGCCATTTGATTGACGTCTCTTTCCAAAACGTTTAAATTGTTTGTTGCTTATTATCCAAACAAGTTACTTCCGAACCCGTAACTAGCATTTTTTTTTTGAGCTCAGCTTATAACTGCACTTTTAAACAAGCCTTCTATAATTTGATGCCGCCAAAACCACCGACATTGGCAGCGACAACAAATCTTAGCCAAATTGCATGAATCATTAGGTTTTACAATTGATTTTCTTGCTAAATTTTTTTCGTATTGGCGGCGACGTGCAGACAACATTCGGACAAACCTTTTAACTTGGCACACAATAAAACCAAGAAGGCAAAAAAACACATTTTCAATTTTCCAGCGCATTAGTCATCGACAGCAGCAGCGTCCGTCCCACTCGAATAGCTCAAACGATTGCCAGACTAAACTATAACGAGTTTTCCGGCTAATGTCTGTGTCTATGTCTAACTGTCGCACAATTTTCCAAGTCTCTGGAACCCCCCAAGCCAAAGGCGCGTGTAAAATTTCGCAAGAGAGTTGTGGCAGTCACTGGTGGAAACTAATCCATAAGACATCATCCAGAAAGCCAGCCGCGCAGATTGCAGTGAAAGTGGACAATGCGCGTCCGAAATAAAAATAGAAAATACGCAAAAAATATAGAAGAAATAAATGTTTTGGAGTTGCTCAGCAATAAGCTGAAGTTTGTATGCTCTATAAATTTTTTCATCGAACTGATTTTTTTAAACAAAAACTTTGAGGGTTACGCTTCTCGATTTTAATACATGACAAGAAAGTTTCCGGAATTTCTAAATAAATCGCAAAATGGTTCATCTTCTTCAATATTTAATTTGTCTCCTTCAAAATATGCCCCTTCTGCAGCAATATACATATGCCAACGCTTCTTTCAATCTTCGAAACATTTTTTATAGGCGTTGGTCGGGATGGCGTTCAGCTCTCTCGCCATATTCAGTTTTATGGTCGGTATGGAGTCAAAACGTGTTCCGCGGAGTGGCAATTTTAGTTTTGGAAAGAGACAAAAGTCTCACGGGGCCAGATCTGGACTCGATGGTATTTATCGAGTGTTTTGCCTTAAATGCGTTCACAATCGTGGCTCTATGAGATGGCGCTTTATCGTCGTGCAAAATCCACGAATTGTCTGCCCACAATTCCGGCCGAATCCGACTGACCTGTTCACGCAAACGCCTCAAAACAGTCACATAATTCTCCTTATTGACCGTTTGTCTCTCTAAAACGTATTCATGATGTACCACGCCGCGAATATCGAGGAATATCGAATTTCGGAAACTCTTTTGTCACAATGTATATATTGCATTCAATTATAGAGTCTGTTTCTTACGAAATATACATTTTTTTTTTTGATATGGTTTGTTTCAATGGTCGTACGTGCTCAGGCCTTCCTGAAATTCGTGACGTTCTTTACGACATTAATTCATAAAAAATGTAAATATATCTTAATAAATGTAGAGCTGTTTTATACTTCCTTTCTTGGAAAACACTGTAGATGATGACTAACAGCTTTTCCGGTCTTGGTCATATGTTGTCCTAAGCTTATCTTAAAAAGTTGTGACGCTATTTTTAATAGTTACATAAAGAAAATCTTACTGGCGTTTCCCTGGGACAATGGGTTACCAGACTGCATAGCAAGATTACCATTTTTACGGACGGATCTAAGCTCAATGATCAGGAGGGAGGGGTTGTCTATTCGGAATCGTTGAACATTAACGAATCCTTCCGCTTACCAGATCATTGTAAACTTTTCCAAGCAGAAGCCATAACTATAATGAAAAGTATTCTCATAAATAAGAATCGTGTTTTAACCGAAAGGAAAATTCAGATCTGTTCTGACAAGCAGGCTGCCTTAAAAGCACTACAGTCAGTTAGGCTCACATCCAAAACAGAAATATAATGTTAGGAGCTTTTACGAGATGCTACCAAATTCTTCGCCATAAATCTGCTTTGGGTACCAGGTCACCGAAATATTGGGCAATTGCAGGGCAGATGAACTAGCTAGACAGGGTATACCGGTACCACTTCAGTCGGATAAGGCGTTGGTATCTATGTAAATTGTTAATAGATAGAAATATCATTAATGATGCAAACTATAGATGGGAACAAACTGGTAACTGTCTTATTAGTAGGAAAACTTGGCCGCAATGGAGCTAGACATAAGAGCCACGATAGGGGCTTTTACTGGGCATTGTCTTATTGGTAAACACGCCTATAGATTGGGCGACCCGCATTTTGACTACAATAAAAGCTGTCAGAAGGTAGAAAAAAAGGACCCCATGGAGCACCTCCTGTGTGGATGCATGACATTATGCAGGAGGAGACTGAATACACTGGGCTCCGAAACTTTTGGGAATATTACTGAATTCGCATGAATCAGAATAAATAAGATAAATTCGTTCATTAAATCGACAGGTTGGTTTAATGAGGATGCAGGAGAGTAAGGACTTAGTCAAGTGGCATCACAACGGGCCTTTCATAGGACTAGGTGTGTCGGAATGACAACCACTTCTACCTACCTACCTAGATGTCTTCTTGAAAAGTTACTGACTAAAGTTTGCAGGATGGAGCCGTTCGCAGAAGTGCATGTAAATGCGAAAAATTTCTGATCGCCATTCACTTGGTAGTGGCCAGAAATGATTCTTTTGCTGAACGGTTCAAGCAGCTCACAAACTTCCGAATCTCGAATCAATTATCCTATGGGTAATCCCCTGAAAACCCGTTCTGGGGGCTAGCTAATTGTGAAAAGGCGAATCGTAGCGTCTGTTCCCCATGATGGGGCGGTCTCAAATAAGTATGTGTTCGACCATCCAACAGGCAAAACAAAATAAATCTATTAAGTAAAAGTTTCAAAATATAAAATCTATTTCCAACTTCTTGTAAAAATTATTAAACTTTTTAGCATTAGAGTATTAAGAAATAAAAAACTTTGAATTGGAGGCGCGTGAAACAATTTTTTATGTTTCTTAACTGTACATAGGTTTTAATGTAGTTTCTTCCACTTATTCAATTTGCCATTCACTGCACACGACAGCAACGACGTCTCTGCCGGCGTTAGCGTCGCGTCGACGCCGACTTCGCCGCCGGTCACTGGGCAGTCCGCCAATGGCGCATTTCAATTTTCAATTGCGCATGCGCGCATTTCATTTATCTTTGCTGCCTGCTTTGGCACCTTTTCCTTGGTGTCTCTGCTTTGGTCGCTTCTTCAAAAGTGGCCTTTGTTGTTATTATTGTTTTTTTATGCGTGACAGCGCAGTTAAAAAAAATAAATTGTTAAATATAAATTATTAATTAATTGCAGTCAGGTCCGGCCGTTGCGCTTCTTCTTGCATTTTCAATGAGTTGTGTTTTATGTTTATTTTTTTGGGGCCTAAAAAGTGAGAAAATATGTATATTAAAATGAAAACTTTCACTGCTTGCATTTAACACCACCATGTGCATAGTTTATGTTACCACATGTTTTTATATATATAGACATTTAATATATTATAACTAACTAAATTTCGCAATAAAAAATATGAACTCCAGTTAGCCAACTTAGCAGCAGCTAGCTACCTGTCGAGTTCGTCGCTCTGTTATCTCTTTTGAGGATATCCGTTCACTGTAGGCCCGGCCCCGCCAATGCAAAACTTTTGACTACATAATTTATATGTTTTTTGTTTTTGTTATAATTTTTATATTTTTCGTTTTGCATTGTTTTGTTTTATTTTTAAATGGCGATTTTTTTTGCCACTTTGTTTTTACACAGTTTTTATGACAGGCCGCCACGCAAAAGTTTAAACAATTTCTTGGCTTTTATTTTGATTTTGATTTCGCTTTTCATTTTGCATTTTGTTTATTGCCAAACAAAAGAGAACCACAAAAACCTGTTGTGTCATATTTTTTTTATTGTTAAATATTGCTTAACTTAATTCGTTTTTTAATCATTTGCATTTAAGACGTTATGAACTTTGGGGCGCAACTCTTTAAGTTTTAGAAAATTATTTTTGGTTACAATGTTTTTTGTTTGATTTTCATTACAATGCGCACTTTTTTGGGTCATGACATTTGAAACTGGCAAAGAAATGACTTTCCACGTGTTGAATACTTTTACTAAAACTCATTTGCATAGTTAATGGACGTAGTGCAGCGGGTGTCAAGAGTGCTGGAAAATAATTTTTCTTTATAGCTATAGTATGGAAAAAGTTTGAGTCACTCGAAAAAGTGGTTTGGTATTTGTTTAATATTTATAAAAAGCAACTAGACTTAACTATATTTTATTAGTTCTAATTAAACAAGCAAAATAACAACAGCAATATTTATAAAAATCTTATTTAGTGGGTCCGGCAGACGTTGTCCTGCCCAAACTTTTTGAATCGTCTTAAAGTGTATAAACATCGTAAGATTCTCTAGTTAGCTTATCTAGACAATCATTCGAGTTTTAGATTAGTTGACTTAAGTATTCTTAAGAGGTCTCGCATCTCTAATAAATACATGCCCCACTGCAACTACAATTCAACCCATTTGCGACTACGCTTCAGTCAGCACGTAGTGTCCGGGCCCCGGTATTAAACAAATCTCTACGATGCCCCACCCAGGATACTCGTCAGAAGGCCATGTATATCACGAACCAATACATTTATACAGTTCTTATTAAAACCATAGCAAAATAACAACGCAAAACAGCTTATAAATTCAGCAATATTTCCTTGAGAACGTCTGTAATGTAAATATAAGTATCTATTATAAATTCTATAAAGAATTTGGCTTTGTATTAGTTTAAAAAAAAACTCAGTTGTTTTTGTTTTGCTGTCCAAAATTTTATTGTCTATAATAAACATTGGTATTTTTTAATCTTAAATGCTCTTCGGAATTTTTGCTATATACTTAAACGATTTGTTTGTTTTCATTTCGCGAATTTTTGGACCACTTAACAAACATATAATACATTTTGACATAAAAGTTTCCGGAATTTCTAAATAAAACGCAAAATAGTTAATTTTCTTCAATATTTATTTTGTCTCCTTCAAAATATACCCCTTCTGAAGCACATATGCCAACGCTTCTTTCAATCTTCGAAACATATTTTATAAACGTTGGCCCCGGATGGCGCTTAGCTCTCTCGTCGCATTCTGTTTTATGGTCGGTATGGAGTTAAAACGGATTCCTCGGAGTGGCAATTTTAGTTTCGGAAAGAAGAAAGAAGTCACATGGGGCCAGATTTGAACTGTAAGGTGCCTGGTCGATGGTATTTATCGTGTGTTTTGCCTTAAATGCGTTCATAATCC
The DNA here is from genome assembly GCA_037043745.1 of Chymomyza amoena. Lineage (NCBI taxonomy): Eukaryota > Metazoa > Arthropoda > Insecta > Diptera > Drosophilidae > Chymomyza > Chymomyza amoena. Next base: position 79,485 of record JBAMAX010002767.1, on the reverse strand, counting down.
CGGCTCGATGAGATGGCGCGTTATCGTCGTGCAAAATTCACGAATTGTCTTCCCACAATTCCACACCACTAATATCGAAGAAAACAATTTTCCGGTCACAATGCATAATGCATAGATCGTCTTGACGACGCTGTTTCAGAAGCAAATGTGGATGACAAAATTAATAACTTTTTTAATTCTTATTCATTTTTCAATGTTATATTCACCTGCAAAGAAGCTGCAAATATTAGATTAAAAAATAAACTTTTGGCGAAGCATAAAGTAGTATCGAAAACAATATTATCTGTACTACCAGACCACTGCAGTGTTTTCCAAGCAGAGATCCTTGCTATTAACGAGGCTTTGATATGCTTACGAAGCACTGGCCTGGAAACCGGTGCGGTAAACATATTTTCGGATAACCAGTCCACTGAAAGTCATTCTCGAGCACAATCCTCCAACTCGATGATGGCACAGCAGTTTATTATTATCCTCATTTGGGTGCATGGACACCAAAATATTACAGGCAATGAAATAACAGCTGAATTGTCCAGACAGGGCACGACCTCTACCCTCCTACCGGATAAGGAGATTATTCGTAGATCTATGACCACTTTCAAGGTACATACAAGGAAGAAACTTAGCTCTCACGTACAAAGGCTGAGGTACAGCACACCCCATTGCCTGAAATTAATCCAAAAAAATTCTTAAGTCTTAAGAAAAAGTTGAATCAGTAGAACACTTTTTCTGTTTCTGTGAGACTCTTAGTATAGACGTAGGAATAAGCATCTGGCAAATTACTTCCTTCATAACTTGCTTCGTAGGCTAACTTATAAAAACACATTTTTTTTTTTTTTTTGCAAAATACGATTTTATTATTCAACATAGTTGCCATCGAGGGCGATAACCCGATTATATCGATCTTCCAACTTTTCGATACCATTTTTATAATACGATTTCTCATTAGCCTCAAAATGGGCCTCCGTTTCGGCGATCACCTCTTCATTAGAGCTAAATCTCTTTCAGGCGAGCAATCCCTTGAAGTCTGAGAACAGAAAAAAGTCCCAGGTGGACAAATCTGTAGAATACGGTAAATTGGGAAGCTATTTGAAGGCAAATTCATGCAATTTTGCTATCGGTTTTATTGATTCGTGACACTCCGTTTTTTGGTCGATTGTGAACCTGCGGGGCACACACGTTCCTTTGATATCTTCAGAGTCTCAGCTAATTCGATCAACTTCACTTTATGATCACCCAAAATTATTTTGTGAACTTTTTTTGATGTTGATGACCGTAACAGCCTCTTTTGGGCGTGCATCATCTTCGGTGCTCTTTTTCTTCACCCTTCAATTTTAGAAACCACTTCTCAACCGTTGATTTCGATGGTGCAGAGTCCGAATAATGGAATTCAACAGCTTTTTTTTTCGCTTCACTCAGAATGGTGTATCTCATGAACCAATAGTCCGACAGCTGTCAAATTTATACACGAATCTCTTGAAGGCTAACTAAAACTCATATGGATTTAACTCTAGTAACGTCATATATAGGTCAGCCCACCCTAGGGAGGTAGGGTAAGGTGCTAGTTGGAACTTAGCGTCCCAACTCACTTAAAAAAAATAATTCCTGGTTAGACCTCTTGGAGGAGGGGCATAGAGGGTCTCTATTAATAATTGTTCGAACAGAACAGGGACCTACAGTTTATATCCGAATCCAAACGGCGGTGTCTTTAATTAATAGGGACTTTAATGGCAAATATCGTCTTTGGACTAGCAATGCCAGTGCTAGGCAAATGCACCAGTGCTACTGCGGGGAATCGAACCACCGACCTTCGGTTTTAGAGGCGAGTACGCTACCACTTACGCCACCGACGGGCACCCAACTCACTTAGATATCGATAATGGGAGCAAGCGATAAGAATATTGAATAGATGGGAAAAATTAACAACCTTTGGGATGATAGTCTAGTGCACTGTCGATAGGCTATCGAGTCCGCAAAACCGTATAGTAAAGCTGCGAAATTCGTGAGGAAATTTCCAAAATGAAAAGCAAATTTGGTCAAAACTCGCGAATTTCAAAAAAGTGAGCAGTTTAAGTGTATATAGAGGATAGTTTTTAGATGATCCAACTCTAGTTAAAAACATTTCTTAATACCCTTTTCAAGCTTGCAAATTCAACAACACTTACGTGCAAAATGTTCAGGGTTTGAAGGTTAGTTTTCCTAGTTGCTTTTGTATTCAGCACAGCATCCGTCAGACTACTTATTTGTATACAATAAACCTTGATACGATCTGCTTGGTTGTTTTTTCTACTAGACGACACGCCTACATCAATTCAACAATAACATTTCACTTAGGCACAAGTATTTCTTATAGGTACTTTCTCAGCTTAGCTCTTAGATTTACCTGCCTTGAATAAAATGTAACAGCATGAACTGGCTCTGGCTCCCTACAAGTTACTCTAACAAAAAAACAACAACCAAGTACAATGGTTGCATTCCCACGCCCAAATTATTTGCACAATACTCATGTACCCACAATTCCAGTAAATTCCAATTCAATTCAAGCGCATTTCTTGCTGGTTCGTGTTTTCCCAACCCAAAAAAATAAAAATATATTATAGATGGTAAGAGCTTTTGGCTGAGTTTTTGATTGTCTGCTTAGAGTCAGGTTGCTTGATGATTGGAGGAGAGTACATATATACTTATAATAGTAACTTGGCTAAAATATATACAGTTAATATTGCGAATAGTAAATATCTTGAAATAAAAAATACGGCGCCGCTCAGACTATGCCGACGTCATAAGTTTGCCAACAGTTATTATTATTACTTAGTGCCCTGCTCTACGTAGCAGCTACCCTACAAATAGTAACCAACTGCCGCACAAATATGGAGCACAACTTGGCCAACAATAACAACGTCAACATCATAAACATTCCCATCATCATCGTCTTTGTCGTCGTCGTCGTAAGCTTTTCAAATCAAGCCAATTTCTATAGCCAGTTTTTTTTTCGCATTTGTTTTTCGCTTGATTTTGCTGGAAGTTTTCACTCTATAGAGAAACATTTTCTATTTGGTTGTTTTTGCTGTTGTTGGTATTTTTTTTAGCCTTTATTATCATTACGTTTATAGCTTTTATAGCTGGGTTCTCTATTGATTTTTAAAGTTTTTATTGTAGCCCGTTTGTGTGGTTTGTTTGGACCCGGTCTTTGGCTCTTTCTTTTGTTATTGGCCAACAAATCGCTTTAATTAGTATTATTACAAATGAAAACAATTTGCAGTTGAAATTGTTTACAGCATTAACCTCAATTCCTCGTATTTTTTTCCAAAGAAAATTGTATAGATTCAAAAGCTTTTAGTGATGCGCGACTGACTTGACTTGTCAGTACTGAAAAGTGCTAATTACGGAAGTATTTGCTCTTAGTTATAAAAGTTCTTTGCGCTAACAAAGTGTATCAAATTTAAAACAAAGTGTATCTTATAAAAAGTTTAATCACGAACTAGTCTAAATTTTGGCCTGTACTATGCTTTGCCTTGGAACATGGTGACAACAATCAAAATAACCTGCGATGGCGTATTCATCCAATCGAATTCGTATCTTACGCCCACAATCACACCCACTCGGGAGGAACAGCGCAGCAAGTCCTTAGGCAATACGCTCAACTATCCCAGCTCCAATAACACTAGTGACGCTGACTCTTCGCCGAGCACAAATCACAGCAGCGCTTCAAAGAAATCCGCCAGCAGACAACGCACTGTGCAGGATACGCGCAAACGTTACTATTTCGGCAGCAAGGATATTTATTGGTGCAAGCAAAGTCATATAGCCGGGCATAGTAATCTCTCCAAGGGTCTAAGTCGCAGTGCCAGCAGTGTGACCCATAAGGAATTGAAAACGGTGAACAATGCTGCCCAAGCGGCACAAAGCATAGCCAAAGCAAGACGTAAACCGCTTTTGTGCAGCAGCTTAAGTGCTGCCTATGCACCTGCAGCAGCTCCACGTAAAGAATTTTACTTTTGTGATAAATATGCAGCAGCTCCAAAGGCTGCCACAAATGCAACAACTACAACGAGAAATATTAAGGTTACAGAAGCGTCCATTGATGCGCGCCTTTTGAACTTTCTGCGCACGGCCCAGCGTAAATTTCAGGCGAAATCAAAGCAACGCAGCATCTATTATAATAATAGCAGCAGCAACAATAACAACAACAACACTACTACTATTACCAACACCAAAGACACCAAAACAAATCCAAAACAGTTAACTAAAACCGGCAATAACTTCAACTCTAGTTCACTACCTACGGTTATTGTCAGCACCGATGATTGGTTTGGTTAGTATGCAAAAATTGTTACCAACTATATGCCCTTATGCTTAAGCAGAGAATGATCTATTGAAATTGTTAAGACACTTGTAACTGCAATAAGTTTGAAATATTAATTATGTCAGTCATGTGCGGGTCAAGGATTTGGTCTTGGGGGCGGCTCTTCACTTCGAAGAGTATGAATATCTGACCTCGCAAAAGATTTTCAATCCATTTTTTGAACTTTTGGTGATCTCGCAAAAGACTTTCAACCCAGTTTTCGAACGATTCGTGGGAGATGGGGGTCCGGAACTGAAAACCACCCCCGTGGATCCGCCATGATGATGATGTCAGTAGTAGAACATTTCCGAAGTTGGTAAAAAGTTTTCAACATCTCCAAATATTAATCGATAAATCATTTGTATTTGCCACATTTTCTATACAAGCTTAAGATTTAACTAAACTTTAAGTTTATTTGGGGTAAAAAGAGTGCCCAGCACATGGCCTGTATGGACATGTAAAGAATCTAAATGCCAAATAAATGGATATCTTAGCTCCAATAGTCGCTAAGATCTAGATCGTGATAGGTCTAAATCAATTTTTTTGTTGTCCTCCTGGTCCTACTGCAAGTAACTTTGGGAGTTCTCCGATGTATTATTGTATATGATTCATACATTTCTATAAACCTATAGAGCTGAACCAAGAGAGAGTTTCATACTTACAACGGCGGCTTATCGAGTCTTGAGCCTTGCGGAAATTATCCTACGCCAGCGGAATATTCTACGCCTGCCTTCCAATTGGTAATCCCAAGGCTACGAAGATCCTCCGTGTCGATCTTCCCATCGCGTCCCTGTCTTCGTGGACCTTCCAGTGATTTCCGCTCGAATACCTTTTTGGCTGGAGCATTATCATCCATTTCGTGCGAATTGGCCTAACCAACGCAGACATTGTTGTTGAATGCGCCGAACTAGATCAGTGTCGCCATATAGCTCGTACAGCTCGTGGTTTATTCGAATGCGGAAGTCATCATCCACATTTAGTCGGACCTAAGATTCGTCTTATAGGATGTTTATCTCGACAAGTATCTAAAATCGCCTTATCGAATGACGACAATGCTTAGAGAAGCACGGGTATGATGAGGGACTTGTAAAGGGTTTTAGTCGAGTTTCGAGAGAGGACTTTACTCTTGAGTTCCTTACTTAGCCCACAGTAACACCGGTTAGCAAGATTAGTCCGTCGACGTATTTCCACCTATGTGCAAATTGTAAATTTAATGTTTACAGGTCAATCACAGGTCACTCTTAACAATTAATGCAGAAGGTGGGGAACAATTTTTGTTTCCTGGATATACATCGATGACAAAATGATATCCATATTAATGCTTGGAACCATTCCAAATTAAAAATTTGTTTTCAAAACTAGATTTCCGACGAGTTTTAGTCTTATATTTCTTTCGTTTTTTATTAAACGATTCGAAAACGATTTTGGACATTGGTTTCAGGTTCTGCGACCCTATTTGAAGATGGCTAAGGAGACTAATCAGTTTATCTGGAAAAGAATATTCATTCCTTATTTTATGTTTAGTTAAACTTCGATAGATTCAATCAATGTTTCCCAGTTAACAAAATCGCTTGGCAGAGACATGTTTTTTGCTCTGGTGAGTGCCTAAAATCGTCAATTCTAGCTTCACACAGCCTCAGCACTCTGATTAATGAGGTCCGATAGGCCAAGGTCCACATCCAGAGGTCTAGTCAAGCACTTTTGACATTGGACGTAGATTCTGCGGCCCCGCGAGATGGTCCAACACCAAAAGATGAAAATTCTGTCCTGAAAAGTTTACCTGCGGCCCATATGTTGTCTTAATCATGGTTTTGATATATCGATGGACCAATACTCACCAGCTAACGGCGCAGCGAGATGTCAAGTCAGGGCTGAGAGGCACCCTGTCGTTTGATAGAAATTCGTCAGCGATAGTGTTGCCGATCCACTCCCGTATCGTGTCCTAGGCACCCGAACATAGCACGATCAATTGGTTCCATGGGCTTTTGAAGTCAGGTCTTACTTCTGGAAGGTACGTTATAAAAAGAGCATTCTTTGGCCATTCTGAAGTTGAGATGGCATTCAAGAATTTGTATTCAAAAAGTGCTCTATATTAAAGACGATGAAGCAACTTGGCTATCTGAAAAAATGCATATGTTTGCTCCCCTAGTTCCCTTTGAAAAGGATACTAAGGTCGCAGGAATTTGAAGGATTTGTAAAGGGTTCATTTTCGTGTGTCGAGAGAGGGTTTTACTGTTGAATTCCTTACTTAGCCCAAAGTATCAAGATATTCAAATTGTCACTGCATATTTGGTATTTAATGTCCATGCAATTAGATGTCACTTTTAACAATTCATGCAGAAGGAGGGGAACAATTTTTGTTTCACATTTTTTCATGGATAGACGCTCTAGATCCTTCATTATTAGCAACTATCCGATTTATGGACTAAATGTGTCAAGCTGACACTCTGGCAGTCTTGTATTTGGCTCTTACCAATTTTATAGAACTTTTTAGACTTATTAGGGTGCTGACTATTTCTAGTCAATTCCCTGGAGATCTATCAAAATTATATTGCCTTTAACTCAACTCTTACGTATAACAGAAAAGTCAATATAAAGGCTTCACTTTAAAGAGCATCCAGCACTCGTATTGCAAGCCAACATTTGCACCCTCCTTGTCTTATATGGTTTTCAGTCAACGACATGATGCAGCCCAGCCCTGTGCTCAATAGACAAACAACCATCGTCTGTGTTGCAAGTTCTTTAATGTTTGGCTTTTTGAATGCATCGTATATAAGGTTACCTACCACAAAAACCCATCTACGGTCACTTTTTGGGGCTGACATTGATGTTGGGTTTAGATTTTTCAAAAGGCGGCTATAACACAATGCAGACCACAACTTGGCTAAGTGTCAAATTGCTTTGCCGCTTCAATGCTTAAGCTCCAACAACAACAACACATACGCCACAATAGGTAAACAGTTCAATAAAGTAAATATTTCGCAATGTTTAAGATTCTGATTGTTTCAATGAAAGGTTGATGGGGGCCTAAACACTCAAGTCAGCTGACAGGCGCAACTTTGCCCTAGAGGCGGTAGTTAACGTCACGAAAGTGCTGCAAAATAGAATGAAGGAAGCAATTTGATGTGCAAGTAGCGTATGGTATGGAGGAAGAGTGAAATAAAATAAGAAAAAAATATAAAAAAAAGTTGGAACACCTATAGAGGTAACAAGTACGTGAGAATCTTTTGTATTGCTTCCTCATTGTATGAGTTAAGGAACCAGACATCGACTGACAGACAGGGCCGTCATGTAAATATACAAACAATTGTGTGCAAAACTCAGTCAACAGTTTTTCCGACTCCTCTGTGTATAGTTTCGAGCTGGAAAGTGTAAAGTTGCTAGCATGCATGCAAAAAAGAAAGAAGTACGAGGGCGGGCTGAAAAGTAGTTAAGAAAGTGTCAAATTTTTCAAAAGTGAAGCTGTTATCACAACTTTTCTCTCCCGGCTCAAACGAAACGAATAATACTTTTTTATTTGCCGTATTGCTTTGTGGGTTGATGATCTTTCCCGATAGCTTGCCTATCTATGTCCTTAACTACATCAATTACTTTTCAGCCTGCCCTCGCATAGGTAACTTTAGCCCAGTCGGTACCGGCAAAAAAAACACCCTACTACAACTGCCCTGCCTCTGCTGGTGTGACAAAGCCAGCAAGCAAAACAAAAGCCATGAATGGAACAACTTGGGCACTACTGCCTCTAACTCTAATGCCTACCATGAATGGGTATCTGGCATGCCTCATGCCTGCCTTCCACATATATACTCAGGAACTCCACGACTTGCTCTGTTGAGTTTTGGCCAGCACATTGTAAAAATTTGCATATTATTGCATGTGGAGCGAGCAGGAAAACCGCAACACATACAAAACGAACTTGCTCAGGCTGTGTGAGAGCAGGAAGAAGGAAACCTCTGGGCTCCGAGCAGACACATAGGGAAAAACTACATATACTAATTACATGTTGACTGGCCGGGCTAGCAGTGTCTGTGTATATCAGTTACTATGTCGTGTGGGTAGACCATAAAGTTGGGAGGACTGCGCGCTCACAAAGGCACAGTTGATTGCCGTATGAGCTTTTGGTTGGGGCAATCCTGTGCGGTGTGGTTGACCGTGAATTGAAAGCTGGGCGGGTTCAAAGTGTAGCTATTCATGGCAAGTATCATTAGCAGACCAGGCCACAGCGTTGGGATGACTTTTAATCTATTTTAACAAGCATGGGATTTTTGTTGGGCTTATCTAAGCTTGTTAATTAGTTTTGAGTGCATTAGAAGTACAATAGTTATGCATATGCAAAGAGTTTGCTTGAGGATTTCATGTTTTTTGAGGCATGACAAGGCTACAGGATGAAAGTTGTGCTTTGGGTCAAGCAGTAATTGGAAGTTGAATTTTAGCTTACCAGGAAGAAAGGTTTGAATAAAATTATTTCTTATAAGTGTGTCGCACTTTTAGTAGGCACCAGGGGCGTAGCGAGGGGAGTATGTGGGGGTGTGACACCCCTCTTAACATCCAGCAGTCGGGAAATCTCGGATATTAACTAATCACTTTTACCCAATTACTATTCATGCAGTCGGTAATTTGTTGAATCGAGTCGACGTGTTGAGGCTCATCACCCCCCACATTCAACGCTCTCGCTTCGCCACTGGTAGGCACTCCCTATTGATAGCTGTGCTATAATTTTGTCATCCACGATATAATAGTTCAAGCTGCTAGAAGTTTCTGTAAAACGTGAATAGCTCCCACTTCGCGAAGTTTAACATTTGTGATGTAAATTGTGTGCACTGCCGAATGCAGCTAAAGGGCGTCATTTCAAAGCTCCTAGGAAATGTATAACGACAGACAAGGTGACAATTATCCCTATGTGCCCCACCAGTTCAGCTACACCCACTGAAACAACCATCCAGGCGAGCCGAAACCCAACCGTTCGACACTTAATGAGGAACGACTATTAAAACACTGTCTTTGTCTCTTTGAAGTGGTGATGAAGCTCACCCTCATCCCTAGACATTGTCTCCCTAAGCCATTCCCATAGGGAGCACTAACTCTTTGGTGCAGTCATAACACCTCCAACATAATTCACCTAGTTTTGCATTCAGACGGGCATTTAAAGTTTGTGTACTTAATGTAAGCTTTCAGGGCTCGGCTCTTCGATCCTGCAACTGCTATTATATTTTAGAAGCGAATAAGCTCCAAATATTGCTACTTGTAGAACAACTTCCGGTTTCCGCCTTGAGCACTCTTGAAATTTAATTGAGCAGATCGCGTGCCGTGGCCATATTAAAATTTACTCAGCTCAAAGTGGCTCAAGCTTTTCAAAGGGTTCAAAAATAACTTAAAGTCTCCATTTGGTCGCTAAAGAAAGCACAATTTTAAACTCTTTCAAATTTAAGACAATTAAACCATAATACCAAATGCAAACTACAAGAGGGTCTACACGACGCTCATCTTGCCCATGTTGGGTTGTATCGCGGACGGGTGAATCCGCTCTTGGGATGTTCGAAAGAAAAATTCTTCGTAAAATCTTCGGTCTCGTTCGTTTTGAGGACGACTTTCGCATACGGGTGAACCACAAACTGTACGAGCTCTACGATGACATAGTGTTGTCCAGGTCATCATAATGCAACGTCTGCGATGGCTCGGGCATGTTGTACGTATGGATAACGATGCTCCAGCGAGTATTCGAAGCGAAAGCCGACGTTGGGGACGACCACGACTCCGACGGAAAGATGAAGTAGAGGAGAACCTATCCTCCCTGGTATTTCTAATTGGAGGACGACTTTCGCATACGGATGACCCACGAACTGTACGAGCTCTACGATGACATAGATATTGTCCAGGGCATCACAATACAACGTCTGCGATGGCTCGGTCATGTATGTATGGATAACAATGCTCCAGCGAGAAGGTATTCGAAGCGAAACCCGACGATGGGGATGACTACGACTCCGATGGAGAGACCAAGTAGAGGATAACCTATCCTCTCTGGTATTTCTAATTGGAGAAGGCGCGCGCAAGCAGAGTGGTGAGAGCTGTTGAGGTCAGCCGTAACCCGAGCAGGGGTTGTCATGGCCACACAATGACAATGACCAACAACTTCGAACTAAAATCTTACCGAAATTTTGAAATTATTTTTAAGAAAGTCAGCTTCGTTTTTAAAATGTACCCACAACAAACTTCTGAAAACTTAACGGCTGCCAAAAGCCTTCCAATTTCAAAATATATTTAATATTCTTAGCCCAGGAAATCTGAAACTCATTTATAAATTGATTTTCCTACCCTTGCCCTCTCTTCCTGTTTTCTGACCAAAACATAATTACGCATTTAGCTTATTGAAAGCTTACGCCAACTAATTAAGCAAATTCGAAGCTTCTGTAGATTATGGTTATTGCCTGGCTTGCCATTTAGTAAACTTAATGAAATTACCTCATCAATGCACAAACTTTTGCGTACTGCGCATTTTAAGTAACAGACAAAAAAAAACACCCACAACGTTGCTACAGTGCATTACAAAAGTTAATCCACAGACGACAAAAGCCAAAGGCGAAAATTGCCAATGAATCATTCAAGTTTACGATGCGTTGTGGTTTTTTGTGCGCCTTTTAAAGGCATTTTGCACCTTTGAAGAGCTTATGTCCGGCATATCGATGTCATATTATTGTTTTAAAAATAAATTCCAAATTTATGTGCACGATTATTATTGTATGCGATGATTGTCAGCGCACTAAAATTACAATATACAAATGATTGTTTTAATGATCTCTCTGTCTGGCTAACTGACTGACAATGAGAAGCTTTTGTTAACGATTGGCTAATAAATGTTTGGAACATCATTTTTCAAGTGCTTTGTGAGTACCCCATACTTTTTTGGAGTTTTTGAGGGTGTATTTATTTACTTGTAGTAGACTGTGGAGTTGGGGAGTTTGACTTGGTCTATAGGTGTTTATTTTACACTTAATAAACACGCTTTGTTGTTGCAACAAATAGCACAGCCAAGTGTAACAACAACAACAACCATAACAATAATAATAATATTAAAAGCAAGTTGTAGTAATTATTATATACTATATGTTTGTACTGTAGACATATGCGCATTCCATTTTTTTTGCTTTGCTTCGCATTTTCCTATTGTTCACGTTGCCTACATTATTAATTATATTTTTTCAACAATTTTTGTATTTTTCGTAGATTTTCACAATAATTTTTTTTCGTTTTCGTATTTTGCAAGCCGTTTGCGCTGATTTGTTGTTGTTTACTATACGTGCAAACTAGGCAGCGCGTTGCCAATACAATTTTTGGAGTGCATTATTTGGCAACTCATTTGTCGATATATCGATAAAAAGCCGCCATATGCTAATCAACGTAATCGAACTGTAATTGCGTGCAATAAACATTATCTCTTTATGTACTTGTGCGAATGCCGTCATACTTGTTATAACTTAGCATTGCCAATTAAAAACTGTCAATACAAAATAGTCATAATAAATAAGCCAATGCGATACCTCCTCACTCAATGTTTGTTGACTAATATCAACATCAAAGTTAGCCGGCGGCTTAAGTCATACGAGTGGATATAACGCACTTCCAGTCACTTCCAATTGTAAGTACAGTCAGTGCTTGCAAAAGTTTTCCAAAAACGATTGAAGCTAGTTTTTTAGGGGGAACATCTAGATGTAAGGATTTAGGTGTAATTGGAAATAATGGTTAGAAAAATTTATAATGCGCTTCTGTATTCATTTCATATCAACTTTCTTTAAAAAAAAGTAAATTTTTCAATTTATATATTTGAAAATGGGTAGATTTTCATTGATCGTAAATTTTAACGCTTTATTTTTTTAATACTTTTTTATAGTTAATATGTTATTCACTGTCTTTGCATGTAGACTACAAGCAAGACTAAAAGCTTGAATCTGAAACCAGTTTTAGGTATTCCGACAGTCAGATAACCGTGTTGATGCTGATCCTTTTGGTATAAAAATATTATATATAATAAATCAGCAAGTATTTTAAAATAACTCATGCGCTGAAATTTAGACCTACATTTTTTTTTGCTGTTACCCTTAGGCTTGATTATTTCAAGATTGCAAATCGGTCAACTAAGGCTTTTCGGTACGTTCCTTGTTTATTTTGTTAAGAAAGGTGAAAAAATGTATTCAAAGATTGCTTCAAAAAAGCTCTTAGCTAAAAGTTGCGTCTATGTGACTTTTTGTGGTCCTGAATCAATAAAAAATAATACTATTAAAAACAAGAGTTTAGTTCAAAATAAAGAAATAAAAAAATTTGATATATTTTGGTGTAAATCCGGATCAACGCTTTCGTCTTCTCATAGCGCTCTGAGTCCGCAAATCAGGGTTTGATAATTATTCAGGCCTGTTTTTGATTTTGACTCGTTTTGAAAAGTCCTAACGAGTGCATTCCGACAAATGGTGTTCTAAATTTCGACTGAGTTAGAATCGACTTCAAATCGTTTTCATTTCGAGTGCTATCGATAACCATTTGTAAAGAAAGGCTGCGTAAATATCGATAAGATCACTTGCAGAGTTACCACAAGTTTTCGAACATCCACTGTATTAATTTATTTTTTCTTTTTGCCAACACTTTTCAGAGAGACAATGATTTTTAATTTAATTACAAATTTTGTATAATATATTTTATATTCATAAGATTATCTTCGAATTTACTTGTGCAACACAACAAAACGATAACTTTTCGAAGTTCTGTTTTGTCCAAATCAAGAACACCTTACACTCATTCCATTCGTTTTGTATTTACACACGATTTTAATAGACCTTTTTTGTAATAAAAATATATAATGAAAATTAATCTTGATTCTTTCAAGTGGGCACATTTAAATATTGTTAAAACTTTAAAAAACAATACAAAATTAATTTTAGTGGCATTAATGCGTTTATTTAAGTAAACAAAGCGAAATACTTTTCATTTCGACAGCTGCGCGCCAAACTTTTCAAACCGATTCGACTCTTGTCGGAGTCGAAATTCAGAACACTTTTCATTTGGATTGCGACAGTTTTTGTCGGAATCGAAATCTAGAACATGCCTGATTTTTCTTAAATAAAAAATAAATGATTCATGGACGTTACCGACTTAATGGGTATTAAACCGCCACAATTAAAGTCTCCGTAATGAGAATTATTAAAATATTATGCAGCATAAAATTAAATTCTCTTTTATTATCGGCTGAATTATTTGCTTTAACAAAGTCATTGAAAATATTAATTAAAGGCAGTATACAATTTTTATGTCTTTTCTGGCTTTTAATATTGTGGTGCATAAAAATAACTTTTTAGGGTATTCACACATGATGTTGAGTTGAAAAGTTTCGGACTTTTGCAACAACAAAATGTATATGGTTGGGCTTAAATTTTTAATAGCTATATTTTTGTATAGAGTAAATAAAGTAATTTTAAATTAATTTACCTGAAATTGACTCATTTATATAAGTTTTATGCATTTTGTTTACTAAATTAACGTAACAAGGCAATTATTAAAGGGCGTTCATGCTTCAGCCAATTGAGTTTTTAAGCAACTCTTCAACAGCAAGCGATGTTTTTGATATTTTTAATTGCGATGTATCGAAACATCGATGTCTTGTGGCTGCTATTTTTGAATGCTTAAATAAATTCAGAATAGGCCATCTGTTGGCTTGGCTATATAAGTATTTAAAACGAGATTATTTGGATATTATGTAAGAACCATTGCAGCGGTGTTTTTTGGACTTCGGATTCAGCTGCCCAAAGTCTATAAGTGGTGCCTCTGACACATGTAAAGTATTTTTTTTTCCATTTAATACTCCTCCAGGGAGCTTAGGGCTTCAACAAGAACTTTCCACCGGACTCTGTTTGGCGCAGTTTGTTTTAATGTGTCCCAGCTGATGTTGTGTTGGGACAATTCGTTGAGTGTTGTACGACGCCAGGTTGCCTTTGGCCTTCCCACTCGTCTGCGTCCTTGTGGGTTCCATTCTAAGGCCATCCTGACGATGCTGCTGCGGTCCTTTCTCAGTGCATGGCCAATCCAACGCCACTTGCGTGTCCTTATCTGGTTACAGATAGGAACTTCACTAGTGTAGTGCCATAGTTCCGCGTTTGATATTCTGTTGGGCCAGAATATAATCCTTAGGCACTTGTTGACGAATGACTGCAGTTTCGACCATCATTCTCTCCACGTTTCGCTGCCGTACAACAAGATGGACTTGACGCTCGCATTGAAGATCCTCAGCTTTGTTCTTCTGCTTATTTGCTAGTTTCTCCATATGCGGAATAAGTGTCCAAACGCTGATCGCGCTTTGCTTAGACGATTCTCTATATCCTCATCCACCACACCACTGGTGGAATTTGTGGTGCCAAGGTATGAGAAACTATCGACAAAGTCGACAGTGTTCCCGCAGATGGTTAAGCTACCTTGGCTTGTGTGGTTGAGGCGCATCGCTTTGGTCTTGGTTACGTTTATAGAGAGTCCAACTTTGCTGGCCAGGATCTCGAGATCACTCACTTTGGCTTGGATATCGCTTTGTTTATGAGTCTGTTAGTTATAACAAACAATATTCTGTTTCAGCCAGAATTACAGTCTCATAATCTTTAAACTAATTCGAGATTCTTTCGTTATGTTTATTAAATAAAATCATATCATCGATTTTTGATTTAAGCGAACTCCGCTTGACGCTCACTATATTGCCAGCCTTTCTAAACATGCTATTCTCTGGATGTTGCAGGAATACAGAGGTATTATCGATAATCGAAAATCGAGATAAAAATACCGATGATCGGAAAAAATAAAAATATCTTTGCATCGATATAACATCGATTTTACTTCCAGCACTAGCAAGCGTGAATACCCCATTTAATACCGGTAACTCTCAATTTCTCGAACATTCGGTTTTGAGAGTCTTCACTGTACTAAAGAAGTTTGCCGGTGGGTGTAAAGTTGTCATCATCAATGTTTGGGTGTGTGTGTGTGTGTGTGGTTGTGTGAGTGTAATTTATGCATGCCGCTTGTAAATAAGATTACATTCAACAATGAGTCGACTTTGTTGATCAATTGCAAAGTTCTGAAGTTCCTCATAAAATGACTCACAACTGAGAAGCTTTTCGAGAAAAAACTGCGTAAAAAATTAAGAGCAGTCAAGCGAAATCCCAACACTTGGAGCGCTGCGGCTCACAAAGAGTCAAGGTCAGGCCTCAATTGGCTTAAGCTTTGGCAAGCCATTAACTAAAAAATAAAAATAAAAACTTATGCACAACAAATTGATATTGCGTTAAGCTTAAATGGTTGTCATTTTTACATATGGAAGAAATAAAAAATAAAAATAATAAATAAATAAATAAAAAAACGAAAGTATGTGACTAATAAATGATTGCAAACTATGGATAAAGTTCGTTTGTCTTATTTTTAACAACTTGGTGTTAAGTTTTGTATTATTATTAAACATTTCGATAACTATAGTAAATATGTACAATAAATAGGTAATATATATAGCGTGACTTTAATGTTGGTAAGCAGGAAACAGCCTGACTTGACTATCTATCACACCATATAACGATGACTGCATGCAATTTTTATTTTTGACTTTTGAAAGTCATGTTTAAATAATTTACGTTTTTTAATGTTTCGGATACTTTATAATTGCAATTGTATGAGTTGCTACAATAAACAATCGGCGGATGTTGCCTATAATTTTGGCCCAAGTGTCATATGCAAGGTCATTGTATTAGCTAAAACCGCTAAGCTAGAGCTACATTTTAATTAAACTCTAAGTGTAGTCTAACTAACTGTACTGCGCATCGTCAACGCCTTATATACATAATTGTACAGAAACCAACCGAAACTCCCACGATCAATCTCTGAACTTAAAACGCCTGCCAAGAACTAAAAGCGACACGAAATGAACAAAATTTAATATGCAAAAAACGTTTCCGTAATATAATATAATACAATACCTTAACACAAGTACAGCATAAGAAATAATAAAAGTTTTGCTAATGAAATTTACATAAAATTAAGAAATTAAAGAACTCTGTAACTCAAGCAAAGCCGGAAAATTCTTAAATGATTTAGACATCAAGCAAGCACAATTAAACTTGTTAACTTTATTATTTCCAGCCGTAGACAAAGCTCCAAAAAGAGACGCTATCTAGTATGACTAACTCCAAGTGGTCGGCACACGCCGCATCTGCACCTAACTTCTCACTTCTTCTCATGCTTAACGAATTTCCGTTTCGCTGTTGTTCAACCAAGCCAAACTCTACTCTATATGTTGGAACTTTGAGACACTTTAAGCACGCTATTGTTTATTCGTTGGTTTTATGGGAAACCATGCCGGAGTCAGGTCACCATCAGCTTGGTGAATTTTAATAAGATAGATTTGCTGAATTCGGATATTCGAAGCTTTTATACCCTTTTGAACGTGGAATATATTTTTTGGGTATATGTTATTAATTCATTAAATACAATTCCATTTTGGCTTATCTTATTTCCGAATTTTAATTCAAATTTCAATTAGTCAAAACGACGATTTGAATTGAAAACCGAATCCTAATATTTTTGGTTTTGAACCAAAATCAGTTTAAAGCTCTCAAGGTGTCATTTGGTATCAATACGTAAATTTTATAGCTGATGACCAGTGTGACCAAATGGCCAGGAAAAACAGGGACATAGTTCACTTTTAGAAGCAATGGATTTTCATAGTTCGAATTTGTTGAATTTTAAAATATTTTGAAAGACTCCAATATTGCTTAAGCAAATATCATCAAAAGACAAATACGATTTTAAACAAAAAGCAACAGAATACGTATTAAAATTAGCTGTAACTCGTAATCTATATATAAAAGAAACTTATGTTTTACATGTTAAGAGTGTTCTCATGAACGCATCAATGAATTTCAAATCTGAGGTTTAACGTGTGTTAGAGGTTGCCAATACGGAGGTTTTAAGACTATTGCGATGTGTTTGTGTGTATTGATCCGTGAGATATACGCATTTTTGTGAATATCGTGAATAACATAGTAGAAAATTGTTGAACACCGGGAGTTGGACATTAATTGCAGACAGAAGCGTAGTCGCAAAGGGGTTCAAATGTAGTTTCTGTGGGGCATGAATTTATTAAAGGATGCGAGCTCTCTTAAGAATACTTAAGTTCTTCCATACGGCTTTTTAGAGAGTCATGAAAGTCAACTAATTCAAAAATCTTATGATTGTCTAGATAAGCTAATAAGAGAATCTTACGATGTTTATACACTTTAAGAGTATTGAAAAAGTTTGGGCAGTACAAAGTCTGCCGTGCTCACTAGTCGTCAAATAAATATACGTTGAATAATGAAGTTGTTTTCCTAAAAAAAATTGCACTGTTTTGAGTTCAAGAGTTCCGGATTTCAGTACTTTTTTTTTAGAAAATGTCCCGCTCAAATTTGAGTTGTTCACACTACTGACGACTGATAAGAAAATACTCGATATTCAAACAACAACAAGAAGGATTACTAGATTTTATTGAGCTGGTCACACTACTGACGACTGATAAGAAAATACTCGGTATTCAAACATGGAACAACAAGAAGAAGGATCACAAGATCTCATTGTCTGTTCTAGACTTAGAGGTTATAACCAAACCGACTTGGCCATAGATATTTTTTTTATTTTATGAAGTGTAGATCCGGTACATCATAATTTAGTACCTTAACAACACATGGATGGGTAATTTAATTATAGCCAATGCCCATAACGCAGTATGAGGATTTTAAATGGAGGTAGTCTTACTGACTTCCAATCGTCTTGGCAAAACCTTGCCGTTTAAGTCGCCTTAAAGGTCGGACAGGGAGTAGTCCTCTTCGGATCAGGCTGCGGTGTCTCAGCAATCTTTCGCTGTATCTGTTTGTGAGCCTTCCAATTTGTTCTTCAACTGTATGCAGTTTGAGGTCTTTATGGAGTGTGGCACCGCGTACTTACCAGGGACAGTTGGTTAACTGTCGTAGTATCCGATTCTGCAATACCTGTTTACGTTTATAGAGATGCTTTTCAAATTAAATATAAATCCAAAAGCTCCAAAAACGACTGGGAAGGATTTCATAGAAGTTTGCATGAGAAATGTAACTGCTTCAACCGGGTGCCTAGACCCAGAGGTCGGCAGAGATTTTAGATAGACCTTGGCTCAAACCAAGAGTGGAGATATGACCAAGCAGAAGTGTTCTCTGTATTGGTACCGTCGAAAATATTTTCGAAAAGGCCGCCCATTTCTCGAAACAAATCCGAGGGACTCCGTGATTTTAAGACTATTGCAGTCACATGTCACGTAGAACAAACCCTCGAAAGATCCAGTTTATCTGTAACTGTTACTACTGTATTGCAGTCACATATCACGTAGAACAAACCCCGGAAATATCCAGTTTTTCTGTAATTGCTTCAGTCTCTGTTCCATTATAATTTGATTTACAAACTTTCCCTACAACAACTTTGTTCAAAAAAGCGCCTCTTGAAAGTTAGGAATGATTACATCATGAACTTGCCAACTGATCGGCTTTGTTTTGCTGACTTCTTAATGAGCATGAGTAATTGTGTACTTTAGCTCTGATCTGGATCTAGGTACAGAGGGTAGTGAGCATTTCGTCGGATAATACGCTACAACGTTCTTCTTAAGATAAGTCTGAGAACAAAATAGTGGCGCAAAGCTTTATCGAAATGAATGTACCCTCTCTAAGAGCATTCATTTAGTAAAAAAAGTTTCTGAATCATCGTCAAACTTATGTACATAGGTACTTGCCTCTGTCTCATGAATACCATATAATCAAATTTGTATCATGTAAAATAAAGCCAGTAGCTGCCTGCTCACAAATTGCGCAGTAAAACTTTTAATTATGCATGTCACATGTGAATGTAAAACACAATTTTGCAAAATGTATCATCCTCCACTCTTCCGTACAGTGGCTATAATTTTTTTTGATACCAAATTAAATCCCAAACTTGGGTCAGCGAGGGCGTGGGCGTGGGCATTGGCACTTTTCCGCCGTAGCTTCTGCTCTTTATTCAAAATTGCGGCGCCCGCATTTTAAATATACTGTGCCTGGGTGAGTGAGCGTCTGCTTGAACTTAGTATGCGGCATAGATTAGCATTCCATTTAGGTATGCAGCAGTTGACCAACAATTAACATTTTGGATGTATCTACATGGTATTTACGTAATCGGTAATGTTGAACAGTTGTTTTTGTTTTACACTTATAGCGTGGCTGATTAAATAAACGTGCATGAGATTAGGTAAATAGAGATCTTTTTGTATGGTATTTTTTGTATTATAAACAGAAATTGTCACATTAAAATGTGTATGACGATATGGTGATGCAGTAACGGTTTAAAGTGGAGTATGTCAAGTTTACACAATGTAAACTTAAAGTCAACTGTGTCGACACAAATGGGTGAAAAATGAAATGAACCTGCAGTGCAAAAAAAACTTAAGTGATTTAAAAACTAATTATGTGACGTCACTAGCTTTACAAAACAGCGTCTCCTCTTTTTATTAAATACTGCTTAAAGTTGCACCTAAAATTGTTGCCAATTGTTGTTAATTACTTTGTTGGCAAAAACTGCTTGCTACAAATTGCATTTGACATTTGCACTTTTAAGCAAACAAGCTCAAATTAGTTGCCAACTGTTTTAAAATTTTGATCAGTACTAATTTTAAAACAGCTTAATTTGAAACAAAACAACCTGCACTGCAAAAAAAATTTAAGTGATTAACAAATTAATTATGTGACGTCACTAGCTTTACAAAACAGCGTCTCCTCTTTTTTATTGCTTATTGCTAAAAGTCGAACTTGAAATTGTTGCCAATTGTTGTTAATTACTTTGTTGACAAAAGCTGCGCGCTACAAATTGCATTTGACATTTGCACTTTTATGCAAACAAAGCTCAAATTAGTTGCCAACTGTTTTAAAATTTTGATCAGCTGTTTCTTTGTTGACACAAGCAGCCGTCCATAAATTGCATTTGAACTTGAAGCCCATTAATAATTTACGACCTTTAGTTTTGTTGTTTAATCATATATAGTATAAATTATTTTTAAGTTAATATTTAATCAAAAAACAGCACACACACATATGTATAAGTGTGCTGTTTGTATGAACAACGATCGGTCATATGTGTGAATGCGCGATTAGATTAGCAGTCAAGTGTTAACTTTGTATTTCTTTCTGTGCACGACAATTTATAAACAAAATTTCACTTTTTCACTCTTTGCAGACGAAGAAGCTTTATTAGCTAAAGATACCAAGCAGAAGACAAAACAACAAGAGAGGACAACAGCAGCGACAAAGGCAAGTGGCGAGGGCGCACGTATAACCGTTGAAATCAAACAGGGACAATTGAGGGATAACAAATTAAGTGCGGCTCTTAAGCCGCTCACAAACGTACCAAGCCAGAATCAGGAATTAATAACAACAACAACAGCCACAACTACTACAAACACTACCACTGCAACCAAAACAACCTCAAGCAGCCGGAGCAGCAGCAGTAGCAGCAGCGACTCCAGCGTTATGAACAGTCACGCGACCGCCACACAAAACGGACAAACAACGGTCGTTGGACATCATCGTGGTTTCTCGCAGCCCTCGGTAACGGTTGCAGCCGCTGCCACAGCCGGCGGCGGCACAGCAGGTGATCCATGGTTTCTGCAAACCACCGGGCATCAAATGCCACCGACAGCGCCCTTACGACACAATAAACGACCAGCGCCGCAGCCAAATTCATTAGCCGGCATTACAGTGCTGGGTGGAGTGGGTGTAGGTGCCAGCTCCGCAGCGCTGCTACAACATCAGCAACAGTTAAGCCAATCACAACCGCATATTGTGCCACCAAGTATACCGCCGCATCATCATCATCATCGCGAGAACAACGTGGTAAGTACTGATATTGATTAAATTAACATTGAACCTAGCGACACTGACATTTGTTTAAAATTTTATTGCAGCATCAAACACAGACAGCAGCGCACAATGCTGCCGCGGCGTTGCATTTGTCATCGCATGCGCTCAATAGTCATAATTTAATAAACAGCGCCAGCAATCATTCACCCAAATCACCGAATCAGAACCAGCAGACGACGACAACGGTGGCGCAACAGCTACAACAACAACAACAACATAGCATTTTGTCAACGTTTGCGCCCACAGCTGCATCAGCTGCTGCGGCGGCTGCAGCAGCACAACAACAAGCCAACGCCACACACACACAGCCAGCGTCACAGCCTGCAGTTGCACCCAAACAACAACAGCAACAATTACACCTACTAGCCAACAGCGTCTCCACCAACAATCTAATGTCATCCTCATTGAATGCAGCGCAACTGTCTGGTCATACCACAGAACGTGCATTGCCGCCAAAGAGTTTAGCCTTGAGTGGTGGCGCTGGAACGGCTGCCGCTGTTCAACATGGCAGCAACATGTTGCTTCATGCCGCCTGCTCTGCATTAAATCAACCCAGCAGCGCACAAACCGCACAGCCGTCTTTAGGCGCTGCCGGCACAGGCATGTCTACATCGCTACATAGCTTTGATATAAATGGAAGCAGTAGTGCCGTTGTAGGCAATGTAAATCCGGCAACCTCATGGACTAGTGGATCCACAACGGCCATGAATCATGCATCGCTGTCGCCCACAAATGCAATGGCGCCGCATCGCAAATGTGAAGTCAAATTGAATGCAATGCCGTAAGTTTCATCAAAGTTAAGGGACGCTACAAACTAATTTTGAGGATATGTAATTTTTTGAAACGCTTTTTGGTTACGAGCTCAATTTTTGATCTTAAACTTGATTTTATATGAGCATTAAAAGTATATCTAACTACACCCTCCAGATCGGCCTTCACGTATGGCCTATTGCCCAAGGCCGTAGAGACGAATAATAACAAAGTTAATAATTTTGTTTATAGCAATTTTTAATTTTGCTTAATAGGGCTATCTTATCACACATGTTATCAACTACAGTCAAATAGTTAATTGTAGCCCAAAAAGCAAACGTTTATGACTTTATAAAGTTACAAAGTTCCCAAAATGCAGCTCACTAAGCTTAAAATGCCTTCGTTTCTATTTATGTTAGATTCGTGTAGTTTTATTTATCCAAAACTATTTAATTAAATACATTTTACCTACTTGCAGCTGGTTTCATGGCAGCATTACACGTGATGAGGCGGAACACTTACTACAGCCACGTGAGGATGGACTATTTTTGGTGCGAGAATCCACAAACTTTCCCGGTGATTACACGCTGTGCGTTTGCTTTCAAGGCAAAGTGGAGCATTATCGTGTTAAATATCTTGAAAATAAGTTGACTATAGACGATGAGGAGTACTTTGAGAATCTGGGACAATTGGTCGCAGTAAGTTTAGTAGTAACCCTATAAACAAAATTTGGCACTCTACTTAATTTTGATTTACTCTTCCTTGTAGCATTATGAAGCAGATGCCGATGGTCTATGCACACAGCTCATACAATGTTTACCCAAGTTGGGCAGACAAGAGTTTTGCATTAACTCCAAAGATTTTGTGGACAAAGGTTGGGTAATACCTGAGGCGGAACTGCAATTGCGTGAGAGCATAGGCAAAGGTGAATTTGGAGATGTCATGCTGGGCATATTGCGTAATGAAAAGGTTGCCGTTAAGATGCTGAAGGATGAGGGAGCTGTGCAAAAATTCCTGGCGGAAGCTTCTGTCATGACGTAGGTTGCCATAATAAACAATCGAAAAACTTAATAATAATAATCATAATTTATTTATAGCACGCTGGAGCACGAAAACTTGGTTAAGTTTGTTGGTCTGGTCTTTACAAGCAAACATCTGTATTTGGTTACGGAATATATGAGCAAAGGATCGCTGGTTGATTATTTGCGTTCGCGTGGGCGACAGCATATAACAAAAAAGGATCAAATTAATTTTGCCTAGTAAGTCTTGAGAAACTTAGTAGACAGTGGTGCCATGTCTAACATATGACTTGTTTCTTTTGTAACAGCGACACTGCCTCCGGTATGGAGTATTTAGAAGCCAAAAAGGTTGTGCATCGCGATTTGGCAGCGCGAAATGTGCTTATTTCTGAGGATTGTGTGGCTAAGGTTTCCGATTTTGGTTTGGCACGCGAAGAATGCTATAATCTCGATGTGGGCAAGCTGCCCATAAAATGGACAGCGCCCGAGGCGCTTAAAAATGGCGTAAGTGGACTCTATTTAGCCACTCAGCATTGTGTGCCAAATTCTTTAATTTATTTTATTTCTTTTGGCAGCGTTTTTCAAATAAATCGGATATGTGGAGCTTTGGCATATTGCTGTGGGAAATTTATTCCTTTGGGCGTGTACCCTATCCAAGAATTGTAAGTCAGGGAGCTTAAAGTATTTAATAGAAGGTTAATAAGCGAAATGTGAAGATGATTCATTCATTGTCATTGGTGGAGTGTCCTTATAAGCCTTATATAATATAAGATCCCTCATTATAAAAAAATGTTTTCCTTGTTGCTTAAACTCAATCTAAATTAACTTTTTCTATTCACTTTTTAGCCCCTGGCTGATGTGGTCAAACATGTCGAAGTTGGCTATAAAATGGAAGCGCCCGAAGGCTGCCCTACCGAAATTTATGATATGATGCGACAGGCCTGGGAACTCAATCCTGCCAAACGCCCAACATTTGCAGAACTGAAAGTCAAGTTGCAGCATTTAAAGAATGCAACGGCGTGAGTGCAAGCTGGCGAGAATTATGCTTCTAAAACAATCCATAACTCGCAAGAAATGTTGAATTATATTTAATTATACACACAGACAGAGAGAGACACTTATACAGAGCAATATACACATGCTTGATTTAATACACTGACACTGAACGCAACAATTTTGTCGTAAATAAATATATATATTAATATTTACATAGATATATATAAATATATATATGAATGGATATACTTTAAAATTTATTTACACATACATAAATATAAACAATCTAATTTATGCAATAAGTTTTTGTAAACCTAAGCGAAAAATCACAATCAAGTGAAAGAAACAACAAAAACAACAAACAAGCAATGTTAGTGAGTGGGCCCTGCTATAAACAACAACCACATATAGTAGAATACAGCAGATACTTGTAAATAAGAAAAAGGTTGGGTTCGAAGAACACAATTATTACGTAAAATTTCTTGGAAATTAGCACCTTTAAGAAAACTACCTTTCGTGTTTCGTATCGTATCTAAAGCGGATCTAAAAATTAAAGCAATTAAACTTAAATTTTTTTTAGAAATAACTAATTTTCAAAATACAATTTCTTTGCCTTAGTTTAACTTGTAAAAATATGTTTTAATGTTCAACGCTAAAACCTGAAATTCTATTTTACAAGAATTTGCTGTATTCTATAAGTAATGTAAATTTTATAATTGTGTATAAGTTAAACTAATCAAATTTACAACATTTTGGAGTGGCCAAAAAAATGCCAGCTAGAAAAGTAATAAAAGGTAACTGTGTAGTTTACTATGTATGTATGTATTTCAAGATTATATATGTATGTAACGGTAGCTATTTATAATTTTCCTTTAGCTATATTTAGTATATAGTACATTATTTTCATAAAACATTAAGTAATACTTGTTCCCACTGTATACATTTCTTTTAATACTTGTAATAATATTTGTTTATGTTGATTTATGTATATGTGAGTAAAGAATACGCATACATATGAAAGGCGTCCATTGCTGGTCGTATAAAATTGTTTTTATAAAAATGTTTTTTAAATGTTTAAACCTAACAACTACTTAAAGATCATACTGTAAACTACACAAAGAATATTTTGAGAGTTTTTTGTATAATTTCTGTTAACATTTTATGTTTATTGTAGCACAAAAGTAAAACAAAAAGAAAACTTCTACATTAAAACTTGTACAACAAGAATATTAAATAGTTAAATTTAGTTACATTTATTTGTATTGATAATCAAAAATTATAAAAAGAAAGAAAATTGGGCGTATAACCTAACAAAAAAGCAAGAATGAAAGCAGCATTAGTTGCGTGTCCTTAAAAAAATTTGAAAGCATTAAAAAATAAACTGCGCAACTTAAATATTTAAATTAAACACTTGTGAAAATATGCATTACAACATACTATAATTATACATAATATAAAACTACATATATAGCATATAAAATGATTAATCAAATGCATAGTTATAATAAATACCAGCTAATAATTACATATTACATAAATTATTGCAAGCTAATGTGGTATGTAAAATTATGTATGAAAAAAGCGCTCACAACTTTTTAAGCAAGTCCTTTTTGTTTTCTATCCTGGGAATCTCTACTTCTCTCTATAAAGATGCTCGTACCGTTGCTTTAAGACGAGATAAAAACATGTAATTTATTTATATTAATGTATGCTAATTCGCTTAAAAATTTACGTTTTTATGTTTTTTTCTTTAAGTAATTTTGTACATTTATGCATTTTATTTGCAAAACAAATTTGTCGAAAACTTTTCCTTTAATATTAGTTTATATTTTATTGTATACACCTAAAACTCAAACACACCAATATACACACACACATACACGTCCACATGACATATAATTAATTAATTTTAAAGTTATTATTTTTTTAATTTAAACTTAAATAATATTGTCAAACAAATTTTATTAATTAGCAAAAAGAAACTACACAAAAACTGCACGAACACTTAAACTGAGGAATTCGAGAGAGGACGAAACTTTTAATAAATGAAAAAAATTATACTAAAATTAAAATAATCTTTTATTTAAAAATTTTATTTTAGTCTGCTGCTGCTGCTCTTAGTGCGGACGCAAACCGCTCCATTGGTGTCTGACAAAAGCTAGTTGCTACAAACAGCAAATAAATCTGAATTTAAAGCTTTTACAACAAAATTCAAATGATCTATGTGCAGCGCAATTATAGATCCAATTTACAACTTATGGCACGCAACAGCAAACAAACTATATTATACATCAATTATTGTTTAAAGGCAAAACAATTTAAGTCGCAATAGACCCATACATCAATAGAACAGCAAAGACGCCACACCAAATAAGTCGTTACGTAACACAACTGCATTATAAATACATTTATTTTGTATTACATTTTCGCATAATCGCACTAAAATTTAATAAGGAAACTGCCAACACATTGCCCTCAACACGACCCTTACAACAATGCCAATATAGCAGTCAATACTACGGATGCACCGACCATTACATAACCAGTCGAATAGACTTCCTTGATTTTAAGAAAGCGTCCAGTATCCCAAAGCAAATGGCGTATGCCATTAGCAGTATGATATCCGGCTGGGTAGGCTATAATAAACTTGATGGCTGTCAGTGTGGCGCCACTTAGCTGCAGGCCCTCTACCATTGTGACGTAGGAACTGATATCATGTGAAGAAATCAATGCACCCAGGCCCAAGCCCCAGACGCCGACACCAAGAGCCAAGCCAGTGCCACGATGCATAATAGACAGCATCGAAGTGAGCTGTGGCTTATAAATGGTCAAATGTGGGGACAACTGCCGTGCCAAGCGCTCATTCTTTTCGAAAAAGTTTTCCTCCTTGACGGTGGACTCGACAGCCACTACTTTAAGTGAGACCGGACGAGATGCTGCGGCCCTTTGTAAGCCCTGGCGCAACGCAGGGGAGCGAATAAGCGTGCTGGAGAGTGCAAACCTGCGGCATAATTGGTTTTAAACTCAACTTTAACAATAAATTTTAAATCAACTCTTACATTTTGTTACGTTTCGTTGAAATTTATAAGCAGAACAACAGCTGTCAGAAAAACCCAGGCAAGCAAAAGATACACATGTATATCGGAAACGCCTGTTAACAAAAAGTAACTTTTGCAGCTGGCAGCTTCTATTTGGCTGTAAATTAATATCGATAGCAATTTTGTTGTCAAGTCTCGGTGCGTCACTTTCGCCATTTTTTTTTGTTCTTTCTTTTTGCTGTTCGAGCGCGTGGCAAGTCGTGTCAGTGTCGGTCTTGGTTCGGTGCACTTTTTATTGCAAATTTGCAAGATATTTATATACCAACGTTTGGAAAACCCTACACCAACAACATGAAAATCTACAAGGATATCTTCACCGGTGACGAAATGTTCGCTGACACCTATAAAATGAAGCTCATCGATGAGGTTATCTACGAAGTGTACGGCAGGCTGGTTTCTCGCACTGAAGGTGATATTAAGCTAGCTGGTTCCAATCCATCAGCCGAGGAGGCTGATGAAGGCACCGAAACCGCCACCGAAACTGGCGTCGATGTTGTCTTGAACCACCGTCTGCAAGAAAGCTTTGCTTTCCCCGACAAGAAATCTTTCACACTTTACCTTAAGGACTACATGAAGAAGGTTCTAGGCAAACTAGAAACTTCTGCGCCCGACCAGGTCGATGTCTTCAAAACCAACATGAACAAGGCTGTAAAAGATTTATTGAGTCGTTTCAAGGATTTGCAATTATTCACAGGCGAATCCATGGACTGCGACGGTATGGTGGCCATGTGTGAATACCGCGACATTGATGGCGCCAGCGTTCCAGTGCTTATGTTCTTCAAACACGGTCTCGAGGAGGAGAAGTGTTAAGTTGTGTGTGTGTTTGTTGCTGTCGTCGTTTTATGGCGTTTTGGTGGCATTGCAACCCTCGAAGTTCAGCTGCAGCAATAACAACAAAGGCTCGGAAAAAACCCTGTTGCAACAGCAACGCCCCATCTACGCCGTGCAAAAACAAACGTCCACACATACGCTCACATACATACTCATGCATACCTTAAACATATTTAAACGGATTTTTAGTTACAATTTAAAACAAGCTCTAAATTTATGTAAGTTCAACAGTTTAAACCTGAGAACACTCTCCAAAATTTTATACGTTTATTCATTGATTTAGTAAGAAAAATTTTTTATAATTGATTTCATGTTTTCGTAAGATTAAAGCTATATAAAGTAACTGTTAACTACACACCTTTAAAATAATTCATTCTAAATATCAGTTGTTACGAGCCATACGAAAAGAACAAGGAGCCAGCCGATCCACACCAGTAGCTAATATAAATCAAATTGACTATTGAAATTATGGTGAAGAACAGCGTTTATTATAAGAATTTTGGTAGCAACAGCAGTTTATATGTATGTATTTTGGTTTTAATTTTATGTTGTAAATTGAGGAAAAGGCAAGCTGAAATTTGTAAAGAAAAACCCCTACAGACAAGAAAAAAAAAATGATTATGTACTACAAAACATTAAACTTAAACCATATACAAAAGAAACAAATTTTTGGAAATGTGTATTTATTGCCTAAAATCCCCTGCTGTCTTGTATCCCTCCCTTTACAGCAACGAATATACATCGTACAGGTAGACGAACCTTTTTGCTTTGTGTCAAGGCAATGACCGGCAGCTCCAGACTGAGAGCGGTAAAGAGAGAGTTGCCTTTTATTGACGGTTGTGCAAATGACTCACAAAAGGCGGCATTTGGGCGCTGCTCTCGGCCTAAATATGTAGTGTGTTACAATTTCACAAACTATGTTGAATCAGTGAATTGATGACGTCGCTGCGAAATTCTATATTTTTCGCTGTCTGGCGTACATAAGCATACATACATACACACATACGTATGTACATACATATGTACATGTTTGTTGCTATTTTTATGCGCTGCAAACGTGTCCCACTTTCTCGCTACCACTGCATTCAACTTAACCTCATTTTGCAAATACCCTATGCACATTTATTATCCAAATGTTGGCCAATTTAGTGCATTTGTTTTTTATTTGCGCATGTATTTAAAGTTTTATGTAAAGCTGTCTACCTTGGAATTGCCATTCGCACATATACGACTGCTTGCTCACGTGTATTTGTCATACTTGTTGCAGCCGCCACCGACAACATTGGCAGACAAAATGCTCGTGTTTGGTTGTCAGTGTGGTCTCGTGAGATAAAAGTACAGTGAGCATTGGCAATAGTGAGCAGAACACTTAATTAGTTCATGTGCTGGTATGAGCTTATCTTTTATTAGGTTTTAAAATGTACCAGCGTGCCGCACGTGTAGCTCTAGGTAAGAATTTAAATATATAAAAATTAAATGGTTTTTCACTATACTAAAAATGGAGCATTCAACTTTTATGTTGTGGTTTCAAAATTTGAATTCTATAAATACGCAAACTTTTCAATAGCTATTACCTAGATTAGATATAAACTTAAGTTTTTATTGAATTGTTGATAGTATTGTTTATATAAAAAGTGTATTCTCATTGTTATTTGGCTGTCTAAATTTGATTTGCATATTCGAAATCTGTAAGTGCAAAATGATTTCGAATCCTTGAAGCAAGATAGTTTAAATTGGACAAAGACTCAGATTTGTTTATTCCAGTATAATAAAAATGTTGATTACCAATTGTTTATGATATCTTCATGAAAAATCGTATGATACAAATTTGTTGAACGATCGTTCCTACGGGAGTCATATCTTTTATAACAGTTGATTTTGATAAAATTTGTTACAGTGCTCGGGAACTCTGAAAAACTTCCCTGCTTGGAAGGGGTTGGTAAATCTAAAAAACTTCTAGCTCTTACCTTCGACCATACGGACAAAAAGACTTGTCTATAATGACTTCTCTAATCAACCTAATCGTACTTTAGGTAACTTTGGGGATCTCAGACGACGCCTTCTCTTTGTTAAGCATATTTTCGTCATGTACAAACGCCCTTTCTATCTTTGTGGACCTGCGTACAACAATTTTTAAAAAAAAAACTTTAGTGTTGTATTGAAGCTGGCATTTTTTTGTTTTTGTAAATGCAGTCGCATGTCCACAGGGGCATTTCGGATCCGGATCCAATCCCAAAAGATTGAAAAATGAGTTGACAGTCTTGTGAGCTCTAATGAATAATATACCTTGAAGTAAAGATCCCCCTTAGACCAAATCCAGTAATAGTATAATTTTTATACCCTGTAACCCTTATGGATTAGAGCAAAAAAGCGTTGTTTAGCGCATTTTTAATAAAAGACCTAAAACTATACTTACCAAAATGATCAGCACGACAAAAGTAGATTAGGCCATACTTTTGTTGTTGTAGTATATTGAAAAAAGAGTCTTTTGGATTCTTTTGATTCGGTTAAAAAACCATATATGGGTGGTCTGTATAATCCACAAAACCCCAAAATTAAAATCTTGACCTCTTGAAACAAAAACTCCCGAACTTGCGCTTACGCAGAGATCGTGAATTGGGCGGATGGAAAACTTTCCCGTTTTGATTTCAGCGCGTTTAGGTTTATACTTAAATGTACTTTTTATGTAATTTACTTTACTATCTCTTAGATGTTTCTCTTTTATTGTATCTAAAGCACCCCTTTCATTAATAACATCATCATTTTGTTTTTAAAAAAGGCTTTTAACAAATTCTATTTTATTTCGTTCATAAATTTGATACTTTCAACTGTGGCATATTACAATTCGCTTAAATCCATAAAATTAAAACCCGAATTAATGCACTATACTTTTAAAAAATATGGAAAAATTCAGTCAAATCATTTGTTGTGTGTTTCTACGCTTGTTCTTTTAAATAAGATAAAAATGTACTCTTTGAATGCACAACTTCATCGGACTTATATTACCAAGTATTCTATTATTATATGTATAAGTATGTGTAGCAACAATTGCTGCACAGTTTGCACTATGCCTGTTTCTCGTTCATCTTTAATTGGAATGAATGCTTTATAACAAGTACAAAAAATAAATTAACAAAATTGCATTTACGAAGTTTAAGATTACACTTTTGCTTAATAGGCCTACAAAAAAACTAAAATTTAGGTAAAAAACATCATACTATTACATACACGCTGTTAAATATACATAGTAATCATATAATCCACTTATGCAGATTTAGATCAATTGCATTCATTGATCACACATAATCAAGCTGTATATAGATCTGTTTAACACCCACACTCTCGAAGATCATTCGCGTATGCGTTACTACATATTTGGGGTCGACATTTTTCGAAACTTCAAGCTTAATAGCGCCTACATAGGCGTCGGAACAAAGTGTCCAGAAGTGTGGCTCCTGTACTGCATAAACACCGGCTAGACCGGTCACCTTTTGATAACATTGTGGCAGGGATCGATCTAAAGCCGAAGGCTGACGTTGCATTAGAATTAAAATAGATTCCTTGATTAGGCTCAGAACACTCATCGCAATAAGTAGCGCTATGAAAATGGAGCAAATGGGATCTGCAATCATCCAACCAAACATTTGCATAAGCACAGCGGAAATAATGACGCCCACAGAGCCCAGCGTATCGGCTAAAATATGCAGGAAGACACCACGCATAATCTGTGAGTTGCTGCCGGAGAAGTCGCCATGAGAGTGACCGTGACTGTCATGATCATGCGAGTGTCCATGCCCTGCAGCGTCATAGAATTTTATTAAATTAACAGTTTAAATAAAAGTTATAGTAATTTAACTTACCATTATCCAAGTTAATGGCATGATGATTGTGATTACTTATATCGTTGTGATTGTGAGAGTGTCCATGATCATGAACAACAGCACTGCCGCCATGTGAGTGTCCATGGCCGCCACCACCACCATGTGAATGCCCATGACCTCCGTGGTTAAACGCATAGATGCCAACTAGATTTACTAGCAGACCCAAGACAGAAACCACAAATAAACGCTCATGTTTAACCTCTGGCGGTTCTATGAGACGCTCCACGCCTTCGGACAATATAAAGAAGGCTATAAACAGTAGAAAAAGACTGTTGACAAATCCTGCAAGCACTTCGGCACGCACATAACCATAGGAGAATTTGTCATTAGCCTTCCATTTTGTTATAATAGAAGCTGCCAGACCCGCCAGTAGTCCCGTGCAATCAAAGAACATGTGAAAGGAATCTGAGATCAGACCTAGAGATAAGAAATTAAAATGAGTTTATTACACAATATTGATAAGATTAGCACAAAACTTACCCAGACTGTTCGTCAAAATGCCATAGAAGAGCTCTACAAAAGCAAAGCTTAAGTTCAAGAGTAGAAATAGAAATAAATTGCGGGAATTTTTATCCGAGAATATGAGGCGCTTCCAACTATTGAGTTTATCCTTAATGCGATATCCGAAATTGCTGCGATCTTTATGCGTTAAAGGCAACATATTGGCGGCAGTGACAATGAAGGCGACCTAGAAATTTAACAAACACAAAGTGTCATTAACAACGTTAACAGCTTAAGTAATTTATGCCGCTTATCTCACGCGCAAATTGTTTGCATACGTGGAATTATGGTAGGTCTTAGCTTGCGAGTGTCCAAGCTTTAGCTGCTGCGGATTAGTGTAATAAAATTTCTCTACATTGACAAGTAAAGATTGTTTCTAATTAGAAATTTACCGCAGACGACAGTACAGGACGGACGTTATTGCAACGTCTTCGTCGAACAGCTCCGCGTCTTTAATTGCACAGCTGTTGCAATCAGCTTTGTGTGTGTGTATATTATTTATTAAGCACTCTACAATTTTAATACATATTTACTAGTTATGAAAAAACCGAAAACCAATTCAGCACCAATCTGCTGTGTTGTCATTAAAATAAACGTCAAAAGGTAACCACGTAAACATTTCATCAAGCGTTTTAACCGCTGTGAATGGCGTTTTTGAACAGCTGTGCGGCATTTTTATGGCAGCTGTTATGTTTGCTGGGTGGTGCAATGTGTTCTGGCGATTGGCAGACACTTAAAAAAGAAGAAGCATAGAAATCTGCGCTATCAATGAGTTTTGGCATAAACAAAAACAACAACTGCAAAGCGCCATTAAAAAGAGAGTAACAATAAAATCACACGTTTGTTTCTTACATTAAAAAGCAAGTTTATTCAACATTCTACTTTACACGCAAATCCGCATTACTTTCTATACAATCGCTGTTTTTCACTGATTGTACATATGATTTCAACGGCGTTTGTGAGGTAAAACATCTTACGCTTCATCACCCTTAGTTGCACGTGTGTAGATGACCTGGGAATGATGCTGCACGACCTGCTTGATCAGACCTATAAGACACAAACACACAAATTTAGTTAGCGACATTTTTAGTTTTTGTTGTTAAGTTAATAACTTACCCTTTTCGCGCAATTCAATGAGTGCGCGCTTGGCCAAAGAACCACGGATCTTCAGACGCTCAGATACCACAGAGGGGGTAATCAATTTGTAGGCAGGCACTTCCTTGTACAATTTCTCGTAGGTGGCCTTATCGAACAACACCTGATTGTTCAACTTATCCCTAACTTTGCCCTTGGACCACTTCTTCTTCTTGGCCTTGCCACCGCCGGAGCCCTCCTTCTTCTTTTGTGTTTTTTGCGGCTGCTTAGCCGAAGACTTTGCGTCCTTCTTAGGCGGCTAAAAAATATTACAAAAAGACATATTACAGTTTTCTGTTTGGTTTCACACATATTGCACTAGACTGCGGCGCCGCTGCCACAGCTATTTTCGAGGTTAGGCGAACTCATGTTTATTTGCAGCACTCGCATTGATTTAAACATGTTTTATACACAGCAGCTATAATAAATTTTATAGCCAAGCACTTGTAAAACCGTTGTTTGTTACTTTTGTAACAACTAATGGCTATTTACGCGCTTTAAATTTCTTTTTTTTATTAATAATTCACGCAGCTGAACTCACCATCGTGAAAACTCAATGCAGAAAGATGGAGGACGGAAATTGCCAGTGTGACCATGCATAGTTCATTTTGACAGCAGCGTTGCTTTTTACCACGCCACAAAGCTGTCTGCTATGAACAATAAGCAGCAATCGTAAATATATCGCTTGATTGTACATCGCTAGCTTGCTTTCCTCTGAATCAAGGTTTGTGCACACTGTTTAAGCATTTTCATATTAATTTAATTTTGCAAAAATTTGTAATACAGCTAAGTTATTGGCTTAAATACTACGGCGCATAGTCTAATGTGATCCATAGAAGTTTTTGCAGAAGTGCATACCTGTTAAAACTCTGTGAGCCGTTTGTAAACAACAAATTAGCATATACGCAAATTGGCGCGTGCAAAAGTTGGCCTAAAAGTGGACAAACGTGTGCACTCACGTCATGCATCGTAATTCCTTAACAATGGAGCCTCGCTTCAGTTTAAGCACTACGTCGCACACTCCAATAGCAGAATCCACGTGCATCAATGGCTCACCGATGTAAGTATTATCTTTCCTGCTTATATAGTACTTAATAAGAATTTCACATTTTAGTGCAACACGCCGCGCTTTGCATAGTGGCCTTAGTCCAAGGCAGCGTAGCAGCTCCGCAGCGTGTTTGGCGCCCACAAATAGCGCACCTATGGAAAGTTCTAGCAATCACAGTCTGCTGAATAACACAAGCAAACATCCTATATCACGGCAAAGACTTAATCTCAGTCAAATCGATCCGCAGTAAGTTTTACACTTTTTTGCTTTGTATAAACCAAGTAATAAGTTATTTGTTTTTGTATAGAACATATTCAGATGTACACAGCAGCGGCCTGGCCTCTCGCATAGTCAAATATCATGAAAACGCTGGTCGTGGTCTGCATCGTAGCATGTCGACGAGCCATTTGCATCGCAAACTGGATGATTTGCCACAGGGACCTAGTAAAAGAATACGTTCGCCATTGCCCTACAAGGCCTCTGTGCCAATAGTTTCTATGACGCGCATAGCACCGCCAGAACGTAGTTTCTATTGTGGAAATACATTGCCCAGTCTGCTGCGTTCCAACTCTGTGGTTGGCGTTCATAAATCAAACGAGCAGCTTTCTCGCGATCGACCAATAATGCATCATCCGCCAGCGCAAGATAATGAACCTACGCGCAGCGTGTTGGAGGCACTCAAAGAGATTTCCCGCAAACGCATTAATACTGGCGTAAGTTTAGCAGCCAGAAGTTTTTATCATAGTGGCTTAAATCATAGTAATTTTCAGGACGCACATCAACACGAGCTTAGCAAGAAAAGCTGCAATCGCCTAGGTGAATTTGTAGACGGTTTGGATAGGTCGCATCCACATGCGCATGCGCATGCACATTTATACCATCATCAACCACAACAATTGCACCATTATGCACAGCCCACCGCCAGCTTTAAACGTCAACGTGAGCTGACTGTCTCTGTTCCTCTACACAGACATCACCACCAAATTCCTCAGCATCCTGCATATCAGCAACTCCAACTAAACCAGCAGCCGATGCAACTTATGACCGCATATGGCAGCCCCGTTTCACCACAAAAATCTCCTGAGCAGCAGGCAAAACGTCGCAATTGCAGCAATGATATAGCTAGCTCGTTGAGCTCCAGCCAGCTGCAAAACAACAAACGAAAATTGTACGCCATGCGAAATCGTCTGTTCAACTCCAGCAAAGATTATACAAATAGTGTTAATCAATCTGTGGCTTCAGGCAGTGGAAGTTCTCCAGAAAGTTCACCATCTCATCAAGCCAAAATACAGCGCAAACAAACGTCTCCAGACTTACGCATTGAGAGCTTGGTTAAGACCCAAAGCTGCACTACGCCCATTACACCGCTGCCAGAAACACCATGCACAGGACAGAGCATTTCACCAGTATCAACAAAATCTGCAGCAGTACCCCAGCGCACTGTGTCTGCACCAGCAGTAGAAACTGTTAAGCTTCTGAAGCCACAAGAAAAACCCAAGCTTACATTGTTTAATGCGCAGCAGAAACCACAACAACAATCTACAAGGCAGCAGCAGGACTTGGACAGTCCAGATGTCGATTCAGGCGAATATTCTGGCATACAGTTTGTAAAGCCCAAACAACAAAACTCGCTTAGTGGCGCTAAGAATCTTAGATTGGAAAAGACACAAAAAACCAAGCTGGCTGTTATGTTAAGTGGTTTGCGTGGTGAAATTTATAAAGGTGAGCCGCTGTCTGATGAATTAGATGCTACAACACCGCCCAGCACTTTGCCAACGCCTATTAAACCCATAATATCAGTTGCTACGACAAAAATGTCAACGGAAACAATTGTGACTAGCACAACTACGACTACACAGGCCAGTTTAAGCAGCTCTACGACAACAACCACATTAGAAAATAAAAATTTACCAGAGAAGCCAGTTATATTAAGTGTGACTAGCACAATGCCGTCTGCACCAAAGTCGGCATTAGGCAGCAGCAGCAACACCACAACAACGTCAGGAACAACGACAACAGCAACAGCATTGCCAACATTTACGTTTGGAGCTGCAGCTAAGATAAACTTCAATGGACCAACAGCAAATAATGCCAATAAGATCACTGCCGCAACTACAGTAGAACCAAAAACGGGAGGAATAACAACCAGCACGCCCATGGTAGCATTTGGCGCTGCTGTGCAACCAACAACAACAAAGACAGCAGCTGCGCCAGCTATAACAACTACAACAAGTTCGCCCATGTTTGCATTTGGTAATGCAACAGCAATAACAACAACGACTGCAGCAACCACTGCGCCAACATTTTCTTTTGGCAGCAGCTTAGGAGCAACAACTACCACCAATGCCATAACAACGAGCACCACAACAGCAGCATCAAATGCAGCTCCTAAGCCTATGTTTGCCTTTGGCAGCCCATTACCACTAAGTACTGCAGCGCCCAGCTTTGGCAGCTCACCAGCTATTGCAACAACAACGCCTACGATTAGCTTGGGCAGTAAGCCAACAACAGCAACAACCACCGCAGCGCCTAGCTTTGGCGGTGACAAGAATATGTTTAGTTTTGGAGCAAGCAATGTGGCAAAGACTACAACAACTTCCAACACTATAAATCCAGGCGAGAAAACCAATGCATTTAGTTTTGCCCAAGCTGCCGCAACAGCGCCGGCGATGGCAACACCCACAACCACAACCTCAGCAACACCAATAGTTCCTGCTTTTGGAAGCAATCAACAAAAACCCTTGAGCATGTTTGGCAGTCAAGCAAATACATTTGGCACTGCCCTTAAGCCAGAAACAAAAGCCGCCGAACCAGCAAAACCATTTAGTTTTGGTACAGCAACAACCACCACAAGCGCCATACCCAGTTTTGGCGTTGCAACAACTACCGTAACAACAAATGCAACTATTAGTTCACCTTTTGGACAACCAGCACCAACGGCAGCAGCAGCAACAGCAGCTACAACAGGCCCAGCCAACAACTCAAATGTATTTGGCTTTGGCCTTGCTACAAACAAACCAGAGAGTGGAAATACTTCGAATTTGTTTGCCTTTGGACAAAAACCTGCAGAGGCAGCAACGACCGCAAAAACAACAGCCACAACCTTTGCTTTTGGTGGCAATACCAACAAGGATAATAGCTCTACTACTACTCAGCCAGCATTTGGCTCTGGCTTTCCGGACAGCAATAAGGCCAGCAATAACCTCTTCAGTTTTGGCGGAGCGACCTCAAATAACACTGTAACCAGCAGCAACAATAATAACCAGAGTCAAGGAAGTGCTTCACCATTTGGCGCTGCCACAGCAACAAGCACTGGAGGCAATACTTTTAACTTTGGTGCAGCAGCTCAAAAATCTACGCCAATGTTTGGCACTGCTGCCAACAGCAATGGGCCTAATGCAGCAGCCAAGCCTTTTGCGTTTGGTGCCGGAGTGCAACAACCAGCTCAACAACAACAACAGCAGCAGCAGCAACCCCAGACAAATGCGAATGAAGCACGCGTTGGTGGCTTCTCCTTTGGTTCTGTGGCCAAGCCACAAACCAATGGTCAACCAATAACCAATGGTGGAAATCTCTTTGGCAACGCCACTGCAACCACAACTACAGAAGCAGCCAATTTAGGCATTGGAATTGTAAAGCCTAGCTTTAGTTTTGGCAACGCTGCAACAGCGTCCTCCAATGCGCTTAGCAATGGCACCGCTACGCCCGCATTTGGTAGTTTTGCGGCAACCGCTGCAGAAAATAAACCTTTTGGATTTGGTAACACACCCAGCGCAACATCCAATCAGCCACAAGCGTCAACTATTGGAAATAATTTATTTGCTTCCGCCGTGAATGCAGCTCAATTCCAAAGTCCGGCCAAACCTGGTGGTTTCTCTTTCGGTGGTAAGACTACAACCGCCACAGTTGCGCCCAATACAAATACGCCATTTGCATTTGGAGGTGCCGGAAATACCGCCAACACACAAGACAACAACACGACAAAGCCATTTGCTTTCGGTTCAACCAATGCAGCACCAACTGCCGCCATGGGCAATGGCATGGCCTCCAACGTATTTGGCAGCGCTGCTGGAGCAACTGGCAATAGCGGCGCAGCTTTTAGTTTTGGCAGTGCGGCTGCTTCTCCAGCAGCTACAGCACCACAGCAGGTGGTTGGCATCAATGGCGGTAGTCCTAATCCGTTTGCATTTTTGCCCGGCACTACTGAAAGTCGCCCCATGAGACGTGCAGCGCGACGCTTGCAAAAGTAAAATGGGATTAAAATATATGGGGGTAAGGGACACAGCTTCACATAGTTAAGTCAGGGACAATTTGTAAAAGATGTTATGTTGATTCAAACTATATAAATTTATGTATGTATTTTTCAATAATGTATAAATATTGTTAAAAGATATTGAGAAATAAAGATATGATACAATTTATACCACTCGAAAATGTTCTGGAAAGTAGATTAATAATGTTAGTTCCTACCTTTAAAGGATTGCGACGATCATCGTCATCAATTATTTTTCTGTTTGGTGTGGCTATTAAGAAAGCGTAGCCAGCAAAGGGTTGTGACCCGATGAGTATTAAAGCTAAATTGTATGCCCTGACAAAAACCAAATTATTTTTAATGTTTAATAATTAGGAAAAAATATGTTCATTTTATGCATAGATTTATTTTATTGTTGGTTTTTTATTGTTCTGTTTCTGTAACACCAGCAGCTCATTGGAAAGGTAAATCTGCAACTCCTACTCAACGTTTCGGGTAGTATTTCAGGATGATTCTAATTTTCATAGGGCGGCCATCTAATGTTACCCCTTGATATCGTTTCATTGCTTTTAATGCATCTTTCCGCTGTGAAAAATTAACGTACGCTGTTCCGCGTGAGTAGCCCAATTTATTGTAATGTACAGCAGCCTTCTCTATCGGTCCGAAGGATTTAAACAACTCCATGATATCTTTAAATGTTACTTTGTAATCTAAGTTACTGATAAATAAACGTGCCGGAAAAGTCTTATACTGGAACCCATTGTTGTTCGCATTGTACTTTGCAAATTTCGGCTTGTTATTTTTTCTGCCGCGGTAAGCCTCAAAATTTGATTTTGTTGGCTTCTTAGGAGAGATTTCAATAACAATTTTTCCACGTTGTGCTTCACGTATTGCATATCTGTTGCTAACTCCAGCACTCACATTACGGCGGGCAGTTGCTTTGTATTTCATAATTCCCGATAAATCTTTGAAACAGAATTTTGTAGCAGCGCTTTACTCCTTTTTGACAACTAAATATATAAAAATACGATAGATATTTATGAAAATTACAGTCCTCCGAGCAGCCTACTAGATATTTTAAATAAAAATTGTCTATAATCTTCTACTTCTTATGTGGCCATAACAACCCGATTACCGGATTACGGCCTGCCTAAAAACATCTCTCCAGGCGCCTCTGCATTGCGCGCGCCTTCTCAAGTTGGTCACACCGAGCGAAGACAGGGGCCCTTCCACTTGGTCTTTCCAACGCAAACACGGTCGTTCTCTCCGCCGACTTCCGCTGACTACCGCATCGAACACACGTCTATCTGGAGCATCGTCGTCCATCCTAACGACATGCTCGAGCCAGCGATGCCTCTGGATGTTGATACGCTGAGCAACGTCCATGTCGTTGGAGAGGTCATACAGCTCCTGGTTGGTACGGATGCGGTAGTCATCGGCAACTCGAATAGGAACAAAGATCTTGCGCAGTACTTTCCTCTCGAAAACTCCCAAGGCAGCTGCATCAGTAAGCGACATGGTTCAGGCTTCCTCGCCGTAAAGAACCACTGGAAGGATGAGTGCCTTGTAAAGTGTTAGTTTTGTCGCGCGAGAGAGGTCTCTACTACTCAATTGCCTATTGAGACCGAAAGAGCACCTGTTGGCAAGAGTGATTCTGCTCTTAATCTCCAGGCTGACATCGTTGTCGGTGGTAACGGCGGTGCCAAGGTAGATGAATTCCTTGTCAACATCGAAAGTATAGCTGTCGGCCGTAATCTGGGACCCAAGCCGCCGCACGTCCCTACTTGTCGACAGCATATACTTCGTTTAGCCTTCATTTACCGCCAGACCCATATTTTTATAATCTAGCTTAATAAAATATGAACTACAGTCAAAACAGCTTTTAGTTCCCAAATAAGTAGAGCCTTAACAAGACTATCCTGAAAGTATGCGATT
The DNA here is from genome assembly GCA_037043745.1 of Chymomyza amoena. Classification (NCBI taxonomy): domain Eukaryota; kingdom Metazoa; phylum Arthropoda; class Insecta; order Diptera; family Drosophilidae; genus Chymomyza; species Chymomyza amoena. Next base: position 38,746 of record JBAMAX010002767.1, on the reverse strand, counting down.
AACATTACTGGTTTAGGTTAACTTCCCAAGATAGTCGACCTATTCTGCTTTAAGATTTTCCTAGTCTTGCCTGAAAGTATGTTAGGTATTGATCATAATATCGACTGGCGCCACACAGCAACAACAGGTTACCCATTCCCCTAAGCCACAGTATTTTTCGGAGGGGCTTATACAGGCAACCGGATAGATCCGCCTATTAAGTAAAATTCAACTTTTTTGTTATTAGCAGCATCAGATCCAATAAATTCTTAAATTCAGTTCTTTGGTACTCCAGATCTCTCTATAAATGCTTGGGCACGCTCTGTTGATTTGCACTGGTTCAAAATAAAATGAAAAGTAGGAAATTTTGTGTTTCCAAAATGTATTTTTCCACAATTTTGTCTATTGTGATCACACGTGACATTTTTCTACCTTAATTAAATATATAAAATTGCTTATTTATGCTGTTTCATTTGCTTGTGATTAACATTTAAATAAAGACCGTAGTAAATAATTATTAATATTTATTATTATTATTATTTTCCCATTTAATACAGCGTTTAAAAAGGCTAAACCATTATTCTTCATTGAAACATTTAAAAAGTTGCAAATATTTGTTCAAAAAAAAGAATTTTCGACTTGATCTTTTTAATATCTATTTAATTTTTATTTAATTTAATTTTAATTTTATGCTCTTTCCATCTTAATAGTTATTTACTCCTTCGCTCCTTCTTTTCTTTGTTTTTGTTCACTAAGAAGAGCGAACTAGAAGAGAGAGAGAGAGAGTGAGAGTAGCAACAAATTTTGTTTGCAGTTTGGCTGCTGCATAATTTTTCTTATTGTCATTATGTTTTGTTCTTTAAACAGTGCGCGTCGTGTCTCCGTATGGTCCGGTTATAGACAATTAAAATCAAGTGAAAAGTGTAGAAAAAGTGAAAAATAGTTAAAGAAACATTAACTATTAATTATATTGTTTAAATTAATGTTATTTAATGTATATTCGCGTGCGCATCTGTGTCGGTTTGCTTTGAATGCAGCAGCGATCGTGTGCGCCAGCGTCGCAGTTAACTTCGTTTTGCATGTGCTTTCGGTTTGTTTTTTGTTTTGTTTTTTTATTTGCTTAATCAATTAAATAATTAATAAATATTGTATAAATAAATATCAAAACACATTTTTAAATAATATATTAGTATCTCCAACCAACGCGTCGGCTTAAAAAAAATGGCGCATTGCGCTGCTACAGCACAGCAGCTCCGCTAGCGTGCGCCGGCGTCGCGCTTAACGCGTTTTGTTTGTGCTTTTGATTTGTTTTGTGATTAGTATAAGCAATTCATTAATTAATTAATATTTTTTAAATAATTATTAAAATACATCCATAAATAATATTATAATTTCGCACAACGCGTCGGTTCAATAAAATGTCGCAAAGCGCCGCAGCAGCGCAGTAGTGCAGCTAAAGTCTCGGTCGACGTCGCGACGTTGCGGTCGCGATTCTATGTTTATTTTAAATTCCTTTTTGTGTGGTTCGCGTGCGCCGGCTCCGTAGTTAACGTCGTTTTGTGTGCTTTTGTTAGTTTTTTGTTTTGTTATTTGCTTAATCAAATAAATAATTAATAAATATTCTATAAATAAATATTAAAACACATTTTTAAATAATATTTTAGTATCTCCGACCAACGCGTCGGTTTAAAAAAAAATGGCGCATGGCGCTGCTACAGCACAGCAGCCCCGCTTGCGTGCGCCGTCGTCGCGCTTAACGTCGTTTTGTTTGTGCGTTTGGTTTGTTTTGTGATTTGTTGAAACAATTCACTAATTAATTAATATTGTATAAATAATTATTAAAAAATAATCATAAATAATAATAAAAAATTCGCACAACGCGTCGGCTCAATAAAATGTCGCATATCGCTGCAGCAGCGCAGCAGCAGCGCAGCAGCAGCAGCCGGTGTCTCGATCGATGTCGCCATGTTGCGTTTCTATGTTTATTTTAAATTCCTTTTTGTTTTGTGGTTTGTAGTAGCCAAGAAAATTGCGTGAAGGAGGACTACGAAAAGTCCGTTGTTCTTTTAGTAAATAAAATGAAAAGCAATAAATGCAATGTATAATATAATATGCAATGTTGCAGTTTTTTTTAATTTTTGTTTTTGTGTATAAAATCTTAAAAGAGAAAAAAGTGAGGTTATAAAAATATTTAACCTACGGTTTCTGTGAGTGAAAAGTAAAGTATAAATAAATCCATAAAATCAATGTTAAATTCTGATCTCTTATTTTTTTTATCTTTTGTTTTTGTGTATAAAAGTATAAAAAAAATCTGAGCTAAATTAAAAAAATATTTAGTAAAAATACATAAGTGCGAAAAAATATTGCTGCCCGTAAACGTAGAGTAATAAGGTAAGTACGTAAAGTAAATGTTAGAATAATATATTAAAAGGGAAAACTGGAGCTCGATACTAAGCATCTATCGTCTATCCCCTACTAGCTTTAAAAATTCCTACCACAATGTGGAATTAACAAAACTGCTCAGCTGATTAAAAAAAAAGAAATCCAGTCTAGGTTTTACAATTCGGGTGGAGAGTACTTCCCAATTGCTCAATCGTCTTGGGGAATCCTTGTTTTTTTTTTACTGCCGTAAAGGCCTAGTGTTGAGTAATGCGAGTAGACTGCGATGATTCCTGAGTCTGTTCCTGTGTCTGCTAGTGGGTCAAAAAATTTGCTCTTCTGCGGTATACAGAATATTTGTCTTAAATTACCTTTCAGGTAGGACCAAAGGAAGGAGAAATAAGGATGTAGGAGATGGTTCTTCATTATGCAAAGGAGACTGTCATGAAAAACCTTATAGAGTGCTTGTTGCATTTCCATAAAGACCAAATTAGTGAGAACTAAACAAACGAGAGAGGAGTTAGGTTAGTTTACACTGGCTGGCCACACAAGAGAGTGCAGCCTATCATAGACATTTTGGTCCTTAGCTGTGCCAGGTTGGAGGTTATGGTGATGGAGTGATGGTCGGTTAAAAATTTGACTTTTTTGGCGAAATTAAGTAGACGGCCAACTTGCAGCCTGGCCACCTCTTCTAGACCGACAAACGCTGGTTCTCCTAGGGTAGCCAGATGATGTCTAGAGATGGCTGGGCAGTCGCAAAGTACGTGTGTTAGGGTCTCAGGGACTTCCGGATCCCTGCAGATCCTGAATAATTCGCTTGTCGTTAGTCCCATCCTATGCGCATGCTAACGAGAGCGGGGAGGATCGAGGACTTTTTCCCCCGGCCCCGGAGCACTCGGACAGGCCCGGATACGTGAGTCATACAGGAAGTTTTTTGCATTGGAGTTTTATGAAATTTATCAAATCATCAATTCTCTCAGAAATCCTTTCTATACTTTTTTTTATGATGATCTCACACTTTTCGACATTTTTACGTATTTTTATGAATTAAGAAAAATTGATAGGGTCCTGGATCCGAGGTTTCCCCCGGGGCCCGGATATTCTCTCTACGGCCTTGCGCATAGCAAATAAAATGAAATTGAATTTTCTTAAGTTATCATTGAGCAACATCCTAGAGATTAAGATTATAAGATTATATTTGAACCATTTTTACCGTCTGATCATTAATCTACTTAGCAGATATGAACAAATTCAATTTAATGGAACAATGTTAAAGAACAACACTAATTATACCCTGTACCGTATGGTACAAAGGGTATATTAAGTTTGTGCAAGCCGAAAATGTGTGTAACATATAGAAGGAGACGTCGGAGACACCCCAAAGTTACCTAAAATATGATCAGGATGAATAGAGAAGTCGATATACCCATGTCAGTCCGTCTGCCTGTCTATCTGTCCGTATGAACGCCTAGATCTCAGAGATGGTAATATCTAGATCAACCAAACTTTCACATTTAATCCCATATTATTACATAGGAGAAAAGTTTATATTATTTTTTTGATATCGGGGCTAAATTATATAGCTCCCATAGGGTGTATCAGACGACCTCAAAAAAAAAAGTTTTATATCAATAATTAGTTTGTTTATGAAGCTATCGTAACCAAATTTGGTATTTAAAAGTTTTTTATAAGCACACACTGTATACATACAAGAACTGTACCAAATTTATGCAAAATCGGTTGACTATATCATATAGCTCCCATAGGACTAAATAACTTTTTTTTTTATACAAAATTCGCTATATTTTTTTTTATTAATAAAGATATTGCAACCAGATTTAACAGTAGAAAGTTTTTTAGGGTATTTAAACAATATGCCACATTTGAAGAAAATCGGGCCGATCTTCCAAAAAAATTGATTTTTGAGCAAAATTTGTTGTGTTTCGTTTGTTTGTAAAGATATTGAGACCAAATTTGGTATTGGTAAGTTTTTTATAGTTCGTAAGCACTGTACTAAATTTAATCAAAATCGGTTAACTATATAATATAGCTCCTATAGCACCAATCGGTCCAAAAAAACGTTTTTTATATAAAATTCGTTGTGTTTCATTTGTTTGTAAAGATATTTGAACCAAATTCGGCATTCAGATCTTTTTAAAGGTACCAAACCAAAGCACCGTGTCATATTTGATCAATCTCAGTTGACTATATCTTATAGCTCCCATGGGAACGTTCGGTCAAAAAAAATTGTTGTTTAAAAATTCTTCTGCTTTTGGTTTTTTATGAAGGAACCTAATTTGGCAATCTAATATCTTTGATGTTTTTAAGCAATGTACAGGGTATTCCAAAGTCGTCCGCGGTATCCCGGTATCGTAACTAGATTTGGCATTCAAAAGTTTTTTACAGTACCCATATAACACAAAAAGGTTAGTCAAAAATTTTCAGTAGCTTAGTCACAATAGTATAAACAGTAACAACCACTTTTTATTTTTTAATTAAGCCATAACTCGTTATGTTTAAAAATTAAAATTTGACAAATTAAATATTGACCCATGAGCATCATTAGTTTTTAAAAATCATTAGCGCTTCTTTCCCTAATTAATTTCCGTAATTCCTTTTCTTAATTAGCTCTTAGGAAATTGATTCAAATAAGATCATTCAATCCGCCCAAACCACTTTGTAGGCAAATAAATATTTACTAGAGTTTATTTTTAATAAAAGTTATATTCATTTTATTGTGAATTTTGGGTTATTTTTCATTTTGTAGTAATAGTAGATTCATTTATCTGTGACCATGCAACTAAAACAACATCATGAGGCTAAAAATGTATCTAACAACTAATATCACAATTTATTATATAATTGAAACTGCATATCTTATGGATGTTTATTGTGCGCTGCTTCCAATACTAAATTATTGTATGTTGCCATGCAAATTAGTATCCTGTGATTCGGGTCTATCCAAGAGCTCAAAATCACAAACCAATGAGAAATGATCCGATGGATATTGTATGCATGGTGTGCGATTTTGGCCAATCTCATCGCCAGCTGGAAAATCCAAGCAATTTTTGATCTGGAAAAGCACAAAATACATTAGCTAAATATAGTTAGTAATTTAAAGTTGTTGTTAACCCACCTTCAATTGCTCAGGCGTATAGAATACATAGTCAATGGTGTGACAGACCTCGCCATCCTCACGTATCTTCCAGGTCGTATAGGGTGGCTCACGTTTTATAGATTGCGTCACAAACTCATTCACATCCTCTGCGGCATCTTCTTTAGTCAGCTGCTTCGGCTGCTCCTGCTCTAGCTTTACATCTGCATAAGCGCTAGATAGCTTCAATATATCACAACCCAATATGGTTGCATAAATGGGTTCAATGGGTTCTGCATTGAAATCACCACACAATAGAACCGGACTGGAGCCAGCAAACTGCTTGACAAAACGCACCAAATCTCGACCCTGCTCATTGCGTAACTTGGCCAAAAGTGCACCATGACGTGCCTTCAGATGCGTAGTGCATACGCAGAACTCTCGTCCTGTGGCCTTGACCTGCAGTCGAGCAGCAATGGCCACCTGATTGCTCTGCACACGCCACACCTCCAGGACGCGTGTGTCATAGTGCTGCAAGTTGAATTTGTCCCGCTTGTAGAATATGGCACAGCCATCGGGTCCATTGTTCTCCTCTATGTAGAGACAAGGTGAGTCTGGCTTGGGATAGAAGATGCCCTCATAGTTTTGACTGCCCAAAATGGTTTGCAAGAACTTGAAGTGATCGACCTCCTACAAGGGAATAAGAAAGACAAAGCATTAAAGCGCAACTGCTAACAATTTGCAAACTAAAACTTTGGGATTGGGCATAAATACTTGCAGACAAACAACATCCGGCTGATTCTGCAATATTTCCTGTACTATAAGGTATTTGCGATGATCCCAAGACAAAGCCTCTTTGGGACAACGCACAAAACCATCGTTGCTGACGCCCAAGGCTGAAAAAAAAGTGTGACCAGAGTTAGCATAAAGTTGTATATTTCATAAATCGGCGGAAACTTACTCTGCGAGAGAATGTTCCACTGCAGCAAACGTATGTGCTGACCGGCTGAGCTCACTGGAGAGCTGCAAACTGCAAAAAAAATAATATAGTTAGTATGTTAGAAACTGTAATTCGCCGAAAATCTTCCCTATGTATCGGCTTGAATACGACTATTCGTATTATAAACGGGCAAAAAAAGTTTAGCAGCTGAATTTTTGTATGAACCCCGACAGGATCGAGTGTAGGTGGAGAGTTTGAAGTTGTGAACCCTTCCGAGATCCTTAAATATTTGGTCAAAAATTCATAATTTATAACTTCCAAGCTAATTTTTTAATTTAGAATCCTCTCTCTACCATTTGCTCCAGGTTTTTTTTAAATCTTAAAAACTGTAATCCGCCGAATATGTATCTTCCCTCCATACCGGCTTGAATACGACTGTTGGTACTACTAACGGACAACAAAATTTCGGAACTTAATTTTTTGATGCGACCCTACAGTATCCGTCTAGCTGGGAGGCTTTTGAACCTTCCCGAGTTCCTTTAATTTTTGGTAAAAAATTCCCACCATAACTTTTAAATCAGAACCCGCTCTCTACCATTTGCTTCAGGTTTTTTTTGTTATAAAAAATTATTGGAACAAAAAAATTGGCAAGAAAAAAGATATGAAAATAATTTACTTTAAGGTAAAAGGTTACTAGGAAAGTTCGTACTCCTGTTTTGATGTTTATAAACCTTTTGTTCCAAGCAAACCCATCGTTTTTAGGTCAAAAGAATTTTTCAAAATAGACTAAAGCTGAGTATGGAACCATTTATACTTTTTAAACTTTCTAAGCAGGGGTTTGTTTGCAATGGGAGCGCTCAAATTTTCGCTTGCGCTTATAATTCACAAGTGGTTTTTGCGCCAAGACAAATGCAGCTCTATTGACTATGGGGACAAATAATTCCTAGATATCCGCAGACCTACCTCGCGTTAGCGTATTCAACTTCAGGCTGCGCAATCCATCGGTGACGTCATCACCGATTACTATAGGCGCCTGGGGCTTCACAAAATAACGTGGCAACAATGGCGGTTGATCACATCCCCGCAGCTGTTGCACATGTTGCAACAAAGCACTCGTTGTTAGACCCTTGGGCAACTCCAAGCCATCATCCTGTGAATCCACATTGTTGATTTTTGGTGCCGAATTAAATGAGCCCATCCTGAATAGTAAATACAAAAGATTAATTAGTTCATTTTAAATATATAGTATATACTTTGTTGTAAAGCTCAGAAACAACATGCCAGACTTTAATAAATTACAAGCCTATGATAACTATGAAAAACAAGAGCAACTAACTAGGGTAATAATTAAAACAATAACAACAACTTTGCAAGTTTAAGGTCAAAATAGCAAGCTTTGTTTTAATTTCTTAACAAATTCACACATTACTCACAAAGCATTCGGCTTTCTAAATAGAATTTTTCGTATTATTATGCTGAAAATGAAGATACTATGACTATAGCGAGAATTTGATTTTGGTTTGCCCATTTGAATTTTGCTGCAAAGAAAAGTTTACAGGAACAACATGGATATTAAAAGAAGATCGGTACAAGATTTGAAACAATATAGGTTTTTTTTAAGATAATAGTTTAATTTAAGGTAACAAAATCGTTCTTATAAAAACATGACTTGTTCTTTAATTTAAAAAGCAAAATAATTAGTAACAACACAAGAGTTATCCTGAGATAAGGAGAATCTAAAGATACGATTTTATTTCCATTCTTGAGCAAAGTCGCGTAGAAATTACATGAAGGTATTGCTAAAATGGGTATTACCTTAAAACATTGCGTTTGGATTTTGATAGAAATCAGTGCAGAAGGCCATAACCAGAAGATTGAACAAAAATAGTTTTTGTGATATTTTATAAATTAATTTTTTTTTGCTTTGTATTCAAAATTGACTTACAAAGCTTTTTTACAATTTAAAGTATTCGGAAAGTATTTAAATTTCGGATTAAAAGTAATTGTAGCGTTTTAGAATTGTATTTAAAACAATGGACTTCTGTGTATTGTGAATTAAAAGACTCGAATACAAGATGGTCATCGATTGTAAGACTTATATAAATTGGGATTTTCAAGAAACTTCCTTTGGACGATTTTCGATTTGAAAATCATATAATGAATGTCTAATACTTTGTCAAGAAATTCTTAAATCCTTCGTCAGAATAGAGCCTTGTAGCCATCAAGAGTACAAAAGCTTAGGAGTTTTTCTAAATGTGGGTATTATAGACGCGATTTACATCAATACACTTTAAATAAATGTTATTCATGCGTTTATTACTCGGAAGTCGAAAATATCATTCTTTAGTATTATTTTATTTATTTTAAATTCTCATTTGTAAATTTTGCATTTGCCTTTTATTGGTATTAATCAATTTTTGTTTTTTCATTTATCAATTCTATGAAAAATTATTGTAAGGATTTAAAAAATAGTTTTTTCTTTTTTTAATAATTAAATTTGTGCCATTAAAGAGCTATTTAAGTGTTATAAGTTACAGAGAATTTTAAAAATATCTGTTTTTTGCTGCATATAAGTTTGAACTTTAATTTCGCTAAATACAAAATACTATTTTTACTGACATTACTAAAAAAACTTTGAATATTTTTTTATTTTTGAAAAGTTTTCGCAGAGTTGTGTATCGGTCAGTGTTAAATATGTCAAATGTTTATATTACTTGTTTTGAATTATCGATTTTTGAACGAAATAAATTGATTTATGACAATAATTAGTTACTAAGTTTTTTTTTTTTATCAAAAATGAGTCAAATTTTTGATTTATTTATATATTCTTTTGAGTATATGTTTTGACTTTGATTTCGATAGGTAATTATAAAATTTATTTTTTTTAATCAAAAATAAATTTAATTTTTTAAGCACTTAAATTTTTTTTTTTTACAAATTTCAATATATACAAAACTTGTTACCCATCGGTCAGTTCTACAAATGTCAAATGTTTATAATACTTGTTTTGAATTATCGATTTTTTTAATAAATTGATTTATGACAATAATTAATTGATAAATTTCATTTTTACCAAAAATGGGTTAAAATTTTGTTTTCCTAAAATGAGTTAAATATTTCATTTATATACAACAATTTTTTTTTATGTATGCATTGTTTCTTGTATTTCGGTAATTATAAAATTTATTTTTAATTAAAAAAGAATGAATTCAATTTTTGAACTATTTATACAATAGTTTTTTTTTTGAGTATACATTTTGAACTTTGATTTCGATAATTATAAAAAATTTCTTTGCAATTCGATCAGTTTTTAAAACTTTATTTTATACAGTTTGAAGAATCGTTTAATTAAAACGGCAAAATTAATTAATGCCAATTATTTTTTAATTTAATTTTTTTTTCGAATATATTTTTTTAAATTTTCGGGTTCTCAAAAATTTTAGTATCTTTTTCTTCGAAAAGAAATTTCAAAAATGTCAAGACAAATAAATTACTGTGTTTTGGTTATTTTGACCCTATTAAAACTTAAAAAATGGATTTATGATAGTGAAATAAAAACACTAAGGTAATTAAAAATACACAAGAATTTTAAAGAAACATATAAAATTAGTTTGCAATCGATTAGTTTCCTAATATCAAAGCTAAAGATATAAAATGACATTAACACTTTTTAAGTAGAAGATTACTTTTGAATTTTAAATTAAAAAGTAAAAATTATAAAATTAAAAAAAAAATGTTTACGTAAAAAAACTTTCTTTTTTCTTAATTAAAAAAAAAACGCGAAAATTAAAATTTTTTTTATTTTTACATTTTATCTATCATGATTAGTGTGATCAACTGGCCCGGAAAAATCGGGACATAGTCCGGTTTTGGAAGCAACGTCCCAGAGTGTCCCGATGACTACCTCAGGGTGCCCAGTATTTTCATAGTATGATGTTGCTTAAGCAAATATCATCGCAAGATAAATGCGAAAACAAAACAAAAGATAAATTCAGTAAAATTATCTGTAACTCGTCTAATAAATTTAAGCAGAATAACTAAAGTTTTTTCCCTAAAAAAAATGGACCGGACTTTGAGTTCAAGTTGTTCCGGATTTTAGTACTTTTTTCAGAAAATGTCCCCGACTTCGCTCAAAATTGAGTTGGTCACACTAGTCATGATAAAAGAAAATTCGCGTCAATATCTTTATTCGTTAAGGAAATATGGCTTGTCAAAGAACTAATAACTCGATAAATAATCGGAATTTTCCAATAAAATTTGAATTGGCTACTATTCGCCAAATATGAAAAAGTCATCAAAATCTGAGAAGTTCGGGGGAGAAATTTCTCGCTTCACTTATTTTCGTCGATATAAAAATAAAGACATGCCGATAATACAAAATTCGTAAATAAATTTAAAAAAAACTATAATTAATTTTAAGAAGTTCTCCTTTTCTCTATCTCATCAAAGAATTGTCTTTCATGGACAAATAATATTGCCTACATAACAAAACCAAAAAAAAAAAAAATTTTATGTATATGTAATCCTCACTTTCACATTTTAAAGTTTATATAGAACTAGTGAGTCTGACAGACGTTATCCTGCCCAAACTTTTTGAATACTCTTGAAGTGTATAAACATCGTGAGATTCTCTAGTTAGTTTATCTAGACAATCATAAGATTTTTGGATTAGTTGACTTTTATGACTCTCTAAAAAGCTGTATGGACGAACTTAAGTATTCTTAAGAGAGCTTACATCTCTAATAAATTCGTGCTCCACAGAAACTACGACTACGCTTCTATCTGCACTTAATGTCTAATACCCGGTGTTGAACAATTTTCTACCATGCTATATTCGCGATATTCACAAAAATGCGAATATCTCAAGAACCAATATACACAATTCATCGACGCGTTCATAAGAACACCCGTAACACGTAAAACATAAGTTTCTTTTATATATATAGATAGATTCCTGTCAAATAAGCCTTAATCTGTATTCTTTGGTTATTCAGTCAGTTTTTGTTGAATTTTTTTAAAGCATAATATATGTATCTATGTCTTACATTCGATTAAAAATCTGCACGGTTTTACATAATAATTAAATTGTGACATTAGCCAATAAATATAGTAATTAGAGAATGACAAATGGCTTTAGGAATTATGTTTAAGCCAACAAAAAACGATCCATTTGAATATCCTAATAAAGCTTCAAAAATCTTTCTATTAATAAGATACTATTCTGTACGTCATACACACACAATTGGCAATAAATCTTCACCTTAACCGACTAGTTCTAAATTTATATAGTCAGCTATATATATCACATGACCATTGATCATGATTTTGGAGTTGTAAGATCTTAAAATTTATTATAGGCTGTTAAACAAGCTTTTGCGTTTTCGGGTTTTCTACATAACCCATATAAAAGCCCCCATAATAAACTCAGGAGAACTTTGCTGGACACATTTAGCACATAATGTATAAAAAATATCTATTCTAGCTCTAAGTTAGCTGCTCCGCCTGGACAGCTTTCAAATGCTTTATTTAATCAACGCCTACGCAAAGTAAAACTCTCAGAACAATAAAAACGCATGCTTTAAAAGTCGCTCGGTCAATAGCTTCACAGCTGTTTGGCGGGTTTTCTTGTATTGTATCTTTTTGTTTTTGTTGTTGTTGTTTTTGTAACTTTAAACCAGTTTCACTTTGATGCCTTCAGCGGCATCATCGGAAGGGGTACAAAGACGCACAGCTTTTGATTGTCAAACGGCGGCAATCAATCAATGCTCACCTGGTCAGCATCACCTTTTGCAGGTTAGATTTGCGATCGTTCTTACAGGGCGTCTTATTGGCCCGCTTCATGTGCATGGCTTGTTCCATATTACAAACAGAATCAATCAAATATGGTCAGGATAAGGCACTTGGAATTTTGACTTTCACTTTTTTTGGTTGTTTGTGTTTAGGGTGTGCTTGGATTAGGTTGTGTTTTGGGGTTGTGTGTGGGGCACGATTATGCTACTGCCGAAAAATTTCAGTTGTGTGCGAAGTGCACTTGAAAGCGACTTTGGCGAAACTGAATGTTAACTGAAATGCGGCGTTTTATTAGAGACACAACAGCGTCACACACACAAAGCCAGAGAGAGCACACACGCCAACACACACATACGCACAATGTGAAACGGGTATTTCAGCTTAAGCACACAATTGTATCTTGAAGATACAGAACAAGATCAATACGCTTCTGCTCACGTGCGTTGCTTATAAGAATGAAAATTGAGCAGCAGCGGGCGACAAAACAAAACATAACAAATACAGCAAAAAAAGTAACAAAAAATCGCAGCAGCAACAACAAAAAAAAACAACAAAAAATTAAAACTGACAGCTTGCTAAATATTTATGCGTTTTTTTTTTGTGTATATATATATATTTATAAAGATACATTTGTTTGTAGCTGTTCTGAGGCTTTGTCTGTCTGACTGTCTGTCTGGCATAAAATGCAGATCCAGATGATATTGCTAAACATTGAGAATTTGTTATAATGAAAACAAAAGTGATTGTGACAAGCACAAGCGTTGCGCTACACTTTAGTTGATGTGAGCGATATCTTATAGATACTTTTTGTTGGCTACTAAGTTAGTAGATATAACTGCGATCCTAAACAGCGTAGCTTAAAGGTTTTGCTTTAGAAGAAGTATTTTTAGAGCCCTTCTTGGCATTCAAAATCCTGTCGGCGCTCTTCTTGGAAGAAGTATAAATTGTTTTTGGAACTTCTAAAATAGCTAAGCTAGAGTAAACGTTTTGGACTTCGTATCTGCTAGATTTTTGCGTATTCAGGCATGGAAGTTAATGTCTTAGAGGTCAGTAGATGTTTCTCAGATATTATATGAGCGATAAATTGTAGTTATTTTGAAAACAGCACAGTGGTTGTTGTAACTATGATCGTAATCAGAGCAGTTTTAAAGCAATCCTTCCGAAAGAGCATATACGAGTATATCAATTATTTTCTTGAAAACAATGGAATAAGATCATTATAAATGTATAAGAAATTTAAGCTTTATAAGAATATTGTCAATTAGTCAAATCGAAATGTTTCACATAATCGATTTCTATAGCACTACGAAATCAGTGGAACTTTCTAAGATATATATAATGTATAATATCTATAAAATAATATCAGCAGCTGTCCTGAGACGTCCGTTGGTCAGTTAAGCAGGTTTGAGCAAACCTACAATTGAATTACGCGGAGAATATCAAACTAATCCTTTATAAGTATCTACTGGATAAATGAGCATCTGATCAGTTAGGCAAATCTTAGTGGACCTTCAATTGCGGTACGTGGATGATATCTAGCTGAAGCTGAAATACCTGAGTATCCAATAGGTACATGAGTATTTAACTCAATTTATGTGTCTACGATTGTAACCAGAACTGTTTGAGAGAAATCCTTTCTAAGCAGCTACTTTCAACATTAAGTATTTATAAGAAGATAATAAACTCGTATATAATATCTGTAGTATATTGTTCCCCAGACCAGTTGGACAACTTTGATCAAACCTACAATTGAGTTTACGCGGATGATAACTGTTTGTGACCTGAGTATCTAATAGATACATGAGTATCTAAAACAATTTATGTATCTATGATTCTAACCAGAGCTGTTTGAGAAAAAACTTTTTGAGGCAGCTATTCTCAACATTAGGTATTTATTAGAAAACATTAAACTATCCGCTTGTTTTAAGTGAATAAGATACTTCGATTATAATTCTTTTAATTTTAAATATACATGGACGATTGTACAAGTTAAAGTTAACCTACAAATGAGTGTTACCTCACAGATACCTCGGTAGCAGTATGTTTAGGCGCTGAAAAAAGTATCTAATAAAAAATTGAGTATCAAACTCAGTTCTTGTATCTACGATTCTAACAAGAGCTATTTCAAAGAAATCCTTTCGAAGCAGCTATTTTAAACATTAAAGGTTTATTAAAAAACATTAAACATTTATTAAAACATCGATTAAATTTAAAATGTTTTATATGGACAATGAGACAAATCTAAGCTACTCTACTAATGAGTGATATCTCACAGATACCTCGGTAGCAGTATGTTCACTCGCAGAAAAAAGTCAATTAATGTTACAAAAATCCTACTATACCTTTAAAAATCAAGCTAAAAACTAAAAAGTTGAACTATACAAATGAACTATACAAATAGGTCTTAATTAAACTACAATTAAGCTGCTGTAAGTCATCTCTAATAGATACTTTACTGTCTGCGAAGTCTGTTTATGTATCTAAAATACAGGCTATAGAAACCCTAGAGAGAGACTGCCTGGTTATAGATTGAATCCCTTAACCATCCCATTTCCCATAATTCCATTTCATGCTGTAAGTTATCTCTAATAGATACTTTACTGTCTGCGAAGTCTGTTTATCTATCTAAGATACAGGCTATAGAAAGCCTAGAGAGAGACTGTCTGGTTATAGATTGAATCCCTTAACCATCCCATTTCCCATAATTCCATTTCATGCTGTAAGTTATCTCTAATATATACTTTACTGTCTGCGAAGTCTGTTTATGTATCTAAGATACAGGCTATAGAAACCCTAGAGAGAGGCTGTCTGGTTATAGATTGAATCCCTAAACCATCCCATATTCCATAATTCCATTTCATGCTGTAAGTTATTTCTAATAGATACATTACTGTCTGCGAATTCTCTTTATGTATCTAAGATACAGGCTATAGAAACCCTAGAGAGAGACTGTCTGGTTATAGATTGAATCCCTTAACCATCCCGTTTCCCATAATTCCATTTCATGCTGTAAGTTATCTCTAATAGATACTTTACTGTCTGCGAAGTCTGTTTATGTATCTAAGATACAGGCTATAGAAACCATAGAGAGAGACTGTTTGGTGATAGATTGAATCTCTTAACCATCGCATTTCCAATAATTCTATTTCAACCATTTTTTAAAAAAAAAAAACGGATTAAAATTGTTTGTTCTAAGAAATTGAAACTAATCCGCTACGAGCTTAGAAACTGTCACTAACTAAAAATCGCTTCTTTTACCTCGAAATATTTATAGATAAAAAATCAACTCATACAGACATTCCTACTGCTGAATATATTTCTTAATTGCAACCAAGAAGCCCGGTTTTTAGAAAAGCAGCGCAATGTATCTTTTAGCAAGCAAACTCATATGCAAATTGCGCAGACACATAACACAGACGCTTATACAACATATCTGAGCGCCTTATATGCGCATATTCTGCATATCTCTATATGTATCTATAGGCATATGATATGTCACAAAAGATACAAATTTATACAACAACGCAGTTACATGCGTAATGAGACAGCTGCACTCACAGCCACACTCACACACACTTACACACATAGATACACTCCATTTTTTTTTTTTTGCATTTTACCTTGGTATGGGCACTGCGACACGCCTTGCAAACGTCTTGGAGGTGATAATCAAACGGGATGTTTTCATTAGAAACTCCATTTTGTTGCGTTTTCTATTGAAATCTTTGGTATCTTTAATGTGGACTATTTAGCTTAAGTAAAACGTCTTTTATTATTGACTTTAGGAAAACCCTAAGTTAACTTTACAACTTCTATATTAAGTGTCAATATAGCAATGTCAAAGAGACGTGGTTTCAGCTGTATTTCCTATAATGTACAAAAGGGTTAAGGTATTAGTTAATTCGAAGAAGAAACCGATGAGTTAATCATTTGCAATGCTTGTGAAAATCGTTGTCAATTGCATTCAGTGCATTGTAATACAATGTATAGTATGCTATGTAGCCACGTGACCAGACCAGCCCAGACTCTTACTGATAAGATTAAATGTTAGGCAGTATATTATACTTAGTACTTAATTTTTTTTATCAGCCAACTGCTGAATATTTCACATAGAGCGTGACATAGTGGCGAACCCGAATGTTACAGAATGTTGATAATATTGACCAACTGGACAATTTCACTTCAGATTAAATAACCTTTTAATACCTTCAACTGCTCTGTTGATTATTACATTGCACTATGTAACATCTGTTCACTTTATGTTAACATGGGTTAGGCATTCATAGAGGGAGTAGTTGAAAAATTAAGTACCTAGAACTGTTATAACCCTACTGCCTAGAAAACTCATTTATTAAAATCTTGTTTTATAATTAATCAAGCACTGTGCCTGACAAGCGAACTACAAATATTCTCATTAAAGACAGATCTAGTTACTTGGCTTAAAAGGTTTTGAACTAGCGAGACCCTTTAATTATGTACACGTTGTTGTAATGAAAGATACTTATCAGAAAAATTTAAACATGCTAAGTGTTAACATTACAACAAAAGTTTCAGTTCTCGAACAGAAAAAATTAAATAGGTTAAATGTTAACATTACAATCAAATTTCAGTTCTTAAATCTTTTCTTTCGAATCGTCATCTTTAGGTTAGGTTTGGTTAGGGCGGCAGTTGGGACTTACGTACCAACTCACTCAGGCCAAGAATAGGCCCGTTGTGATACCGTTACTGTGAAGCATTCACCACTCTTTCCCACTTAATAGGTCCCCTATATAAGGTAAGAGCCATCCGGCAGACTGAATAAACCTTAAGTGGCATTTTCGACTCTGAGAAAGTGTGACTTTAGGAAACGGAAACGAATTCCTGCCCAGTCCACAGACATAAAAAGTGTTCCACTGTCTCCAGCTCCTCCTCATCGCCACAGCTTCTACAGAAGTCATGGTAAGAAGCATTCAGCCTGAATGCGTGATTTACTACGTTATCGTCATCTTTACTATTAACCAAATTAACAAAAGTATAGTAAGCCGGCGATACTGTTGGCCATTTTTTAAAGTCTTAGAAGACAAGAAAACTGAAGTGTATATATATAATATAAATTTTCAAATCTGCGAACCACTTAGAGAATTTCTATTTAGGGCTCAATCCCACGTTCCCTGAGAATTTGTTGAAAAGAGCAAAATTTTATACTGGTTACGAAAAAGGCTAAGGGCCTTCAGATCAACCGAATGAGTATATTATTAAAATTATTCCATTTGAAAAAGTTGAAGGTAAAACCTTTTAACCAAAGAAAAGTTATCACAATTCTAAATAAAAAATTTTCTTTTGATAGACAATAATACTCCAACAAGTTTTGAAGCTTATCAGGAACTTGCATAGAGTATATTACGAACAAATATAGTATTATTTCACTCACCCTTTTACTAGGTTTTTGCTACTATTACTTATTGTTTCCATTATGATAGCACAGCAGAAGTTAAGCTACTAAATTTAACATCGAATCGAAACTCTTTAAATACTATGCATAAATGAAAATGGGGTCTCTAGCGTATTTTCCTTTTGAGTCGTTTCACTGGAATTGTTGCTTTTAAGCTTTATAAATGTAAAATTGGTCTGAAAGCATTTTTTCTATATGATACCAAATATTTATATAAATATATTTCTTAAAATGTTTGTACCAACGCATTTGTACCGACGCATTTGTTTGCGTGGCTTCTCGAGATGGAGTCTTATGGCTTTCGCATCGAGCTAATTGAATTTATTGTATAAAATTTATAAAATATAACTCACATGCTAAGCTAACAAATAGCACGTTCAGGGAATTTAATCCGTTTAATAATTTAATTAAAAACTATTACAAAACTGCAAAGCAACTATTGGGGTACTTCCCACGTCATTATTCTATAAATTCTTATAAGACTTGGCAGAATTTATACAGTTCTGGTTCTTGTTTGGGGATTTATCACAAACTTCCTGTTTTATTCCCATAAATTGGCTAAATCTTAATTATATACTTTTTAAACGCATGAAGATCTATTTATGTTTGGTTACAGACGGCGCATCCCGACTTTAATATACCCTGCATTTTCTGCAACTTACTACACCAATTTTCATATAACTCGAAGCTGACAAATTGCTAATCAATTTAACATTTTTAACGATATTTCAGACAATCAAAAATAACATAAACATTTAAAAAAAACAATTTTAATTAATAATTTAACAAAATTTACTTTTGTTTTTAAAAATGTGATTTTTGGAACTCGTAACAATGACAAAAAATTTTATTAAAAGCCGCCCTATGGCTTCTATAAATTTACAATAAAAATAGAAAAAGATGAAAATGAAAATCAAAATTTAAAAAAACTTTTTGACTTTACAAAAAAAAAAGCTATCGTTCGAATTATTAAACTCTCGTTCCTTTACTTGCAGAACATAAGTGTTTGTCATTTTCGATTATATTTTGAAATTTTAAAATTAATTGTGTAGTTCTAAGATTAGCTTTAATCTTTAAATAAAAAAAATTTTAAAAAATCGATTTTATGATTAAAGCTTATAAACATAATATTTATTTGTGGTTGACTATATTATATAGCTCCCATAGGTCCGATCTTCCAAAAAATCAATTTTTTAACAAAATTTGTTGTGTTTCGTTTGTTTGTTAAGATATTGAGACCAAATTTGACATTCTTAAGTTTTTTATAGTTCCTAAGCACTATACTAAATTTAATTCAAATCGGTTGACTAGTTCATATAGCTCCCATAGGACCAATCGGTCCAAAAACACGTTTTTTATACAAAATTCGATGTGTTTTGTTTGTTTGTAAAGATATTTGAAATAAATTTGGCATTAAGATCTTTTTTAAGGTATTTAAGCACTGTGTCAAATTTTATTGAAATCGGTTGACTATATCATATAGCTCCCATAGGAACGATCGGTCAAAAAAAATTTTTTGCTTAAAAATTCTTCTGTTTTTGGTTTTTTGTGAAGAAATCGGACTTTATTACAAGCTAGTGGTATAGGGTATCCTAAAGTCGTCCGCGCCCGACTTTACGTCCGCCATTTTTTGTTTCTGGATTTAGTTTTAAAATTTTCAATCGATATAGATCGATTTCTATTGTCTTCTTTTACAAATCCAACCGTTTTGGGATAACCCAAAAATGTAATAAAAGTTTAATTTAAAAAAAAAAATGTGTTTTTTTAAGATTGAAGCTGATAATCCTAACATCATTTTTAGCCTTGTGTAAATCCTTTAATCAAATATTTTGAAAATCATATGACCTTAGACGAAATAAAAAATAAATTAAAAAAAATCGATTATATGATTAAAGCTTATAAACCTTATATTTATTTTATGTTTGAAAAATTTTAATCGATATAGATCGATTTCTATTGTCTTCCTGAGCGATTCTATTACAAATCTGTTTTGGGATTAATACAAAATGTCACAAATGTTTAATATAAAAAAAATGTTTTTTTTTTTAAGATTGAAGCTGATAACATAATTTTTACTAATTTTTTTTAATTTTCTGGAATTTTTTTTTAATTGATTCAGTTCAAGTTGGTTTGTCTTAAGCCATTCCTTTCAGAAAAAATAGGTCTCTAGCAAGCAAATAAATTTAATCTAAAAAAATTAGAAACACAATAAATTTAATTATTGAATTAAAGCGAATTTTAAAATTAATGGAAACAAATTTTGTAAGTGGTTAAGCATTATAAATGTTCCAAATTTTTTTTCTTAAGTTTATAATAAATGAAATTGCCTAGCACTGGCATCGCTAGCTCAAAGATGCTATTTGCCATTGACAATCTCTATTAATTAAAGACACCGCCGTTCGGATTCGGCTATAAACTGTAGGTCCCTGTTCTGTTCGAACAGTTATTAATAGAGATTCCCTAAGCCTCTCTAAGGGGCCTAACAGGGAATCATTTTAATAAAAGAAAAATACAAAAAACCTGCAAATTAATATCATACACTGAACTATTAAAAAAAATTGTATTAATTTAACATAGAACATTTTTGTTTAAAAGTTAAAAAACTTTTTTTTTATCGTAAACCTGTCCACGGGGGCTTTCGGGTACAGAACCTTCCTCCCCCAAAAGTTGGAAAAAATGAGTTGAAAATCTTTTGTGCCCTCTGATATATATTTATACACTTCGAAATGAAGAAACCCCAAGACAAAATCTTAACTTCTTGAAATTCCTAATTATTTGCAAAAAAAAAGCCGCTTATAACTTATAAGTTCTTAAACGGGTTTCTTCTAGGTATCCATAAATATGGCATAAAGCCCTTATTTTTTTTGGCTACAGAATGCGACAAATCGCTCCAATCCTGTCAACAAAGTCAATCAACACTTAAAGCCGCTATGACTCATTTCAAAAGCAATCCATATCAAAACAATTGCAAAAGCCCGACTTTAACTCATAACTGTTTTGATTATCGTGTGGCTTGAGCAAGGTTAGTTATGTTTTGAGCCGAGTTGAGTCAAGTTGCGTTTAAATTGAGTGGCAACAACTACAACAACCACAACAGCAACAACAAACACAACAGCAACTTAATAATGCCTAAGAACACTTGACACGCTGCCAGCCATGAACTTGATTTATAAGCGCGACAGCCGCAGGCAACTGGCACACAAACAACAAGTTTTTGCCACTCACTTCGTCGCTTCACTCCGTTCCCCCTGCGCAGCCTTATATAGTAGATGCCTCACCTTACAAGATACAAAAGCAAATCTCGCGGCGGCTCGTAATCCAACAAAGCCGGCGGCAGCGGCGGCTGCATGTCTCCAGCGTGCGCTGCATCAGCAACATCAGCAGCATCGACCACACCCAGCTCGGCCGCCTCATTGGCTGCCGTCGACCCGGTCGATTCCATTTCCAGTTTGCGTGCGGCCAGACGTTGTTTCATTTGCACGGTGGAGGTCATTGCCGAGGTTTTTGCCAATGCTTCCGCAATTTCATATTTCTCACGGAACTCCTTGCGCCGCTGGGCAATCACAGCGGCATCAGCTGCTGCTTGCTGCACTGATTGTGGCATAAAGCCAGTCAGGCTCAACTGCTTGCGGCAATCATCGTTGCACAGGCGCTGGCACATTTCATTGATGGCGCTGTCACGTTGGGTTAGATGATGGGGCCCGGATTGTGTGCATTGCCGGCAGGGCACATAATCTCGACGCCTGCCCAGTAGCTCTGAATTTAGCTCTTCATCATCGCTAGGCGGCTCTGGATCATCCGCACTAAAGTAACGCGGTGGCAGCTCACAGGATTCATCTGCGGCATTACGCGCATGACTAGCCTTGACGCCGGAGCCGGACAGATTTAATAGCAAAGCGGTGACGGGCATGGATTTGCCCAAAGCTGGCTGTCTGCGATGGCCATAACTGGGCAATGTTGTTGACTTGCTCTCATCCATAATCGTTGGGTGAATTTCTTTTAAACACTTGTCAAGACACTAACACTTTTTCACAGACAATGCGGCGTATGCGCAATTTTTTTATTATTAGCTTATCTTCCGCAATATTTCAGATATCTCTTGGCCTGTTATTGCGACGTCTGTACGGCGTTTAGAACATCGAACAATTAATACGCGCGTGCGTTGCTTTTCCTTATTTATATATCTTTTTTTTTCGAAGTAGTTGTAGCAGTAGCTGCTGGCACAGAGATCGAGGCAATCAAGTGGCCTGGCCTGGCCGTCCGGGCCTGCGCTCCCGTCTCTCACTAATTGACCAGTCAGCCAGCGTGTTACACTAACTGCTTGTTGTTGTTGGTGCTTGTATTGTTGTAGTTGTTGTCCAGTCATTGTTTTTTTTTGCTAAGGTAAACAACATTTGACTCCGAGTGTGTGAGTGTGTGTGAGTGTGTCCGGCCCCCCTTGTAGGTTTGTCATACTTTCCAAAATGTCAAAAACGACGTCAGCTCAAAAAATATAAGTTTCAATTCAAAAAAATCAAATGCTGCCTACACTTGTTAACTTGATATGATTATTGTACTTTCTTTTATCTATTTATAACAAATAACAAGTTAAGATATGCAAATATAAGATGCGGCCAATTTAGGCGTAAAGTTGTCATGGACATGTTAACACTTTTTACATATATAAAAATGCTCTGAAATGTGGTCAATTATGAAAATTATAGATGTAGCTTGTATATTAGTTTCCCTCGGACTATCCGAGTTTCTCAACATTTTCAAAAGTTATTCATTATTATTTCTAATTTTCACGAAATATTAAGGAATAACTGAAACAAGTGCCCAAAAACATGTTTTTCGAAAATATATCGAAACAGTTAGCATTTTCGTGTTTCTCAACTTAAAATTACATTAAAAACACTTTTATACGAAGGTTCACTCGATGAACTTAAATTTGTAAACTGATGTAATGTATAGCCGAAAATAAGTGGTTAAAGCGGTCCATCCTTTCAATCGATTTACCTAATCTGGTTGATTTTTGTATATATGACTGAAACACTAGCTAATATTAACTTCGGAAGCTTTTGCAAATGATCGATTATTTATCGAATTATCGTTAGGTGAATATTTAGATAGTTTTGGTCCTATGCTCCACTGGAATTCAAGGGTAGCAGAAGAAGAATTTGGCAATAAAAGTTTCACTATAGAACTCTTTAATTATTTTGTTTGTTAAATATCAGAATTTTATTGCATTACAAAAGTAACCGATAAAAAAGTTAAAGGTATTTGATATTTTTATTCCCTGTACCGTATGGTACAAAGGCTATACTAAGTTTGTCCAAACCGAAAGTGTGTATAACATATAGAAGAAGTCGTCGGAGACATCCCAAAGTTACCTAAAATATGATCAGGGGGGCTACAGAAATCGATATAACTATGCCCGTCTGTCCGTTCGTCCGTTTAAACGCCTAGATCTCAGAGATGGTAAGAGCTAGAGTTACCAAAGTTTTACATTAGATCTTATATTATTCCCTAGGAGACAATTTTATTTTTTTTATATTGGGGGATACATAATATAGACGATCTCGAAAAAAAAAACAAAAGTTTTAGATGAATAATTCGTTTGTTTATGAAGATATGGTAACCTTTGGCATTCGAACGTTTTTTATAGTTTTCAAACACGGTGCCAAAGATCAAAATCGGTTGACTATATCATTTATCTAGCATATAGACAAAAATGTAAGCTTATGTACATTTTTCTTTGGGATTATGAAAGACAATCAAATTTCAGGGCCTGTTTCAAATCTTGTCGTATAGTGTTATTCTTTTGAGTACAAAATCGTAAAGAATTGTAATATTTTTTAGATGACAATATTTAAATTTTTCGCCGAATTAATATATGAGATACTGAGAGACAATTAAACATTACGCCTATTTCAAAGCAAAAAGTTTATTAATCCAAATTTAAATTCAAAATCACAATTAATATTGGTGATAAATTAAATTTGAAGTTATCTTAGAAGAGGACGTGTTGTCGTTTTTTAGATATCGAATTCTCATTCATCGACACCAAAAAAAAGGTCTGAATTCCGAACCAGAAAATAGATTTTGTTAGCGGGTATTTTATAAGGTAACTTAAAACTACCACACATCGACTATCCGCCGATATTTTTTCTATATTTTTGGGATAGCTGAGGCCGAATTCAAGCAGTTTTTAGAGATAACATCGTCTAGCTCTTGCTTTTTAGCATATTTCAGAACCCTTAAGTGTGAGGGTTAATATTTTATATTTTCTTTCACAATAAATTAAATGAAATTAAAAAAAAAAATATTTAGATCACAATTTTAATTATGTAAGCTTAAATTTTTGTCTATATGCTAGATAAATGATATAATAAATATTTTCATTTAAAAAAAAAAAATTACAATTCTTTTCGATTTTTTACTCAAAGGAATAACACTACTCAACAAGATTTCAAACAGGCTCTGAAAAGTAGCTGCCATTAATTAACTTAAAGATTAATTGATTCTAATACATATATGTCAGACCATGTTTATCACTAGTCGCTAAATCCGAATTCGAAATCTAAAAAACGACAGCACTACTGGGTTCTGACCTAACCTCAAATTAAATTAATATACACTAATATAGAAACTGATTTTGAATTTTAATTTTTGTTGTAAAATTGCTGTTTTAAAGTTGGCTTTATAAAGTTTAATTGTCATTCATTATTCCATATGCCGAACCTGAGAAAATGTTAAATATTTTTACCTAAAACAAATTACAATTTTTAAGGATTTTTAGCTTAAAGGCATAACACTACACGACAAGATTTGAAACAGGCCCCGGTAATGTTGGTGCCATTAATTGTCTTTAAAATTAATTGATTATGACAGTAAAAAGTTGTTGTTAATCACTATAAGTCAAGTTTCAAAAATTTGCTGTGCTGTGCAGTGTATATTAGGCATTTTGGTCATGCAATATATTGGTAGATTATATATATTATATATATAATTCTCTTCTATATACTCATTGTTTTATCCATAAAAAACTCATTTACTTTGTTGTGTAGTGTATTAATGTTCTTATTTGTTTTCATTCCATATAACGCTTAAAATATTCATATCATTGTTTCATCCATAAAAAACTAATTTACTTTGTTGTTTAGTATATTGTTTTTTTTTAAGTTTTTGTATATAATTAATTTATCGTTTGTTGACAAAAAATGTTCTTATCATTGTTTTGTTCATAACAAAAATATTTTGCTTGCTCTGCAGTGTAAATTGCTATGCGGTAATTTATAAATTTATTAATTGATGTTTTAAGTAATAGCTTAATTTCCTGGCAAAGCTTGTGCGTCAAAGTCAAATTCTATGATGAACAGTGTAGTTTGGTTATTTTAGTTAATGCAAAAATTAAGTAAAATTAATGGCATTTTAAAAGAAATTTTATCGATTGGATCTAAATAAGTGTTAAATAAACGCAATCAAATATTAAAAAAATATAAAAAAATGGTACTGATATCTATAAAATTTTATAAACTTAAAATCTGGATTCAATCTTCTATTAGTATTTAAACGTTATAAGCAATTTTGTGCTGTGTTGAACATAATTAAAAATAGTACTTCTATAAGAAATATGGCATACAAAATTATCAGTTTTTGATAATGTTCGATTTTTATTTTATTTGACGACAAAATCGATAATCAATATGTATATTTCCTAAAAAAATCATGAATTGTTTGTGTACATGAAAATTTTATTTTATATAAATTACACAGTGCAACACAAAAAATGGAAACAACTTCTTTTCCCTTTTTTGGAGTACATCCTGAAACTATAGAAATCCCCAAAGGATTTTGTTCAAAGTCATCAATAAGGTAGTTTTTTAATATCGGCCAAATTTCCATTCCAACGTGATTTTTCGAAGATAAGACCATAGTAAGCCTATTCACAATCGTTGTAATTTTGTTAATAATGAATTTAGGTTAAACCCATTTACTATTTGTTTATTTATATGGAGACTCATTTTTCTTTTGGGCTTAAATTCGAAGTAAAATCGATTTGAAACAGCCGAAAAGAAGCAGTTGGGTCAAAATTTGAATTTTCTACTTTAAAGGGTGATTTCTTATGGACGGACGCTTTTAACAAACAATCTTTACCTTTAATCTTAAAAAAGTAATATTTCATATTGAGAACAAATTGTTGACCAAAAGTAAAAGATGAAAAGATAAGCCCTATCTAAGCCCAAATAAATGCTGCCATTAAGATTGCGAAATCATTTCTTTAAAATTATGATGAAAATGAGTCAATTAAGTGGAAGTAAAAGTTTACCATAAGCCTATAAATGCCAGCGATATGATTCTTTATTGAAAATTACTTTGAATTGGAAATAATGCAGCTATCTTATCAGTGGAGTAAGAACGTAAACAAAAACAAACTTTTTTTTTCTGTATAAAGTATGTCTCATTAAATATGCAGTCACCCACTTAATTTTTGCTAATAACAAACTACACTGAAATTCATAGCTAGCCAACCTTCAAAAGCAATTTGAAGCTAATAAATTTATAAATAATTAAAGCTTTTATTGCATTTCGCCATGATTAATTAGCATATAGTCAAGTGCAAATGAAATGTTTCCATTTCTATTTCAATTGTTTTATTTCCACAAATTATGAAGCGGTTTTTTTGAGCGCAGCCTAAAAGTATGCAATAAAATTTTGTGAAAGTATGCAGCTTAAAGTTTCAAAGCAACTATAAGCGATTAATAGGGAGAAGAAGAGGATGCTTCTACTATGCAGTTGATAAATAGAGAGAATAGGGGAATATATCTTTGCAAAAATGATCTTTTAGACATCCGAGTCTGTCCATATAAACACCTAAAGAAAGATGAATCTGAAACCTATTTTCTACTTTACACAAACAATTCACTCAAAATTGGTCTACTTATTACCAAAGCAAGGCGGGCAATAATTTGCTGAACCAGAAATTACAGCGTTTACGAAATAAGTTATTTTCGAAATTTTTTTTGGGATATACATATGCCTACATATCATTGAATTAAATAGGGCAATCAATTGCTGAACCAGAATTTACACTGTGCACGAAATTTGAAGTACTTCGAGGAACTTCTTTAGCTATTTCAAGCTTTACGAAATAGAGCAAAAAATCAATCATTTTTTAACTATATAATATCCTATCTGTGGGTGTGCTTTCCTATAACGAACCTTACACATAATCTGCTTATATTAAATTTCAGTATAACGATTTTTCAAACTTTTTGTTTAGGGTAGTGCGTTTTATCTCATCTGAGCCTAATAAATAATAGAAATATTTGTTAATTTTTTTTTTTTTTTGTATCCCACACTTAGTTATATTTATACTTATATATTCCCTTCCTGACATATCGATCTGCTCTAGATCAGATCTTATGATCACGCAACTTTTTCATAACAAGAAATTAAGATCTCTTCTTCCAAGTCGGGAGATTTGGGCTAATGGCAGCCCCTGTGAAAACCTGTGGTGGTAACAAGGGTTCACGGATGGGTCCAAAACTGACAAGGGTGTAGGTGTTGAAATCGTTGAACCCAACACCAAAATCTCTACCGCAATGGGCATCTGGCCCAGCGTCTTTCAAGCGGAGATTCATGCCATAGAGATCTGCGCCCTTAGTATTCTTCTCAAGGGAAGTAGGGGAGCAATCATATGATTTATTTAGATAGCCAAGCTGCCATTAGGGCATTGTCCTCCTGGAGCATCTCCTTCATGATGGTTAAGGAATACCATAACTACCTTCAAACCATGTCCTTCCGGAACAAAGTCGTGCTATGATGGGTGCTTGGACACTCGGGAGTGGATGGTAACGCGATCGCTGATGATCTAGCACGACAGGGTTTTGTGGTATTGGTTGGCCCACAATCAAAACCATGATAAACAAATGGGCTGCAGGAGGGCATAGGAGATGCTGCTTCTCCCTTCCGGGGTTTCGTTAAGCAAAAGTGCTTGTCAAACCTCTGGATGCGATCAAAACAAACGGTCCTGGCAGAGCGAACCTAAAGCTCCTGCTAGCTTACCTATCTGGCCGCCACACTGTTAGATACAGAAAATTGGCCTATCGGACTCATCAGAAAGCAGGCTCTGTCTAGAAGACGATGAAACCACCAGGCATATTCTCTTTGACTGCCCAGCGTTGGCATGGGACAGAGCCTGTCACATGGGAAAGGAACGGATTAGTCCCTTCCAACTCAGATCAACACCAATAAAAGACCTACTGCTATTCATGAGGAAAGCGGAAAGTCTTTTGTTTTAACCTTAGGGTATGGTACAAAAGACCTTTTGGTCGCAGTGCTCCCACCTCTCTGTGAGGTACCCTTTTTTAGAAAAAAAAAACCTTAAAACCTCCGTATCGACAACCTCTAACACACGCAAAAATCAGATTTGAAATTAATCGGCGCGTTCATGAGAACACCCGTAACACGTAAAACATAAGTTTCTTTTATACTATAATATATAACAATTTTCCTAACTTTTTGTATAGGGTAGGGTAGTGCGATTTATCTCATTTGAGCGTAATAAATAATATTTGTAACTTTTTTATTTATCCCACACACTTAGTTAAATTTAGGGTGTAACGATTTACCTTTATATCACTATTGGACTTTAACCTTTTAAATTTTCGTTTGATTGTTAACAAAATAAATATTCGAAATTTTTTTTTTAAAACCCCTCTAAAGCGTATACAATAGTCGGTAGCCGCTGCGACCTATTAAAAATAATTTTTTGGCTACCGCAATGTTTGCTCTACTGATAACACCTTTGGCGATAAACAAATATAAATTTGTTTAATAGCAAATAAAGCGCACAGACCTCAAGGTCGTATTAAAGGCTTATTTTTTTTAGCAATATTTTTTGAATTCCTGTAATCCTTGATATAGTTTGCAATTTTTACCATAGCGCTATTTAACGCGGAAAACTAGATATAACAAATTTACACATTTTTTTTTTTGGCAATAAAATGCGGAAAGCCTTTCAATATAAACAAGAGCAGTGTTTGTCATTGGTGGCTATTTATAGTGTACCAAAAATTGAAAAGTTTTAGTGAACTTGGCCAAGAGCGTTCAATGTCTTTTATGACAGCGCAACAGTTTTGGGGGCATTCACTTGTTGCCGCTGGCCAGAAAGCGCCACAGTTGTTGATACTTTGTATATAAGAGCCATATTATTATTATTTTTTAAATATATAAAAAAATTACACCCCATCAAGGCCTTCCCAGCGTCTGCGTGTTTCTTTTTCTGATAAGCTTATCAATAACATGTGGTCTGGTGCAATTGGCAACATACTTTGTGTCGTCAAGCCCGTCCGGGGTTTACGTTATACAACAGCATAGTACCCATGTACATGGGCATATCTGCCATATATATACTATATATATATGTAATACTTGTAAGCGAGTTACTTGTAAAAACTGGATTTTGTCTGGTGTCAGCTGAATTGGTCCAGCTTTTGTTTTTCGATTTTCACAGCGCGCATTGCAAATGGTTTTTTATTCGGGTGCTAATCTTAAATGCAACAAAACTCACCATTTTCAAGCTTGCAACACGACACAGCACATGTTCTAGTAGTTATATTCCAATTGTACTGCCAAAAAATTGCAGTTGCACAAAAAATATTTGTCAAATATCTGAGAATTTCACTTCAACACACAACACACTTCTTTCTCTGTGAGATTTTCCACTTATAAAGTGCTTAGATTTTCTTTTCCCGACGTTTTAGTTTTATTCTGCCGCAGCAGCGATTGAAACGCTACGCCAAACCGCAAAGAACTAAACCCGAACCCATTTGCTTTGCGCCATTTATACCAAGATAGTGAGCATTGAACATCGAGAGCGTTCTTCTCGCGACATATTGGTTGACTGATAAGGATAATACATTCATTACGTATACGCCCTGTATACGTATGTGTGGAAATAGTATATACATGCCAGATGTGTGTGAGAGTGGGCAACAGCTATTGCACAATCCACAGGTTGCTAGACGTTGTTCTCTCTCTAGCCTAGTCGGGTTGTCTAACTAAGCAATAAGTTCAATGGCTTTCTCTCTCAGGGTCTTTGGGCAGCAATCTATAAGATACATACTTAGTTGTTGCCGGTTTGCTTTGTAACGTGCTTTGGGTACTTCGCGTAATCTTAAAAACTAGCCGTACTTGAAGGTCGTCCGATTCAGTCAGTTTAGAAATAGCCCTAGACAAAGTGTTGAACAAACAAGACTTTGTTGGAAGAGTGTAAATACGGGCAATCTTTTAAAGGGCTGTAATTAAGGGTCGTATAAATGCTAAAAGTGCGCATTTTAGAAGTTTAACAAGCTAGAATTGTAAGTGGGCAGTGGAAAAGCTGTTATTGTTGTAAGGATTGGTGATACCAAAAAATTTACGATTTTGTCTGATGGAAAACTAAAATATTAGGTATTCGAAAAAGTTCGGTTACATTGTCGCTAGATAGCTCTTAAACGTAATATATCTGGTAATATAAATTTGAAAGTAGCCAAGCTATAGCTTATTCGAAAGGTGTCATTTTAGGCTTTGTTTTCTTAGAAGACGATTA
The DNA here is from genome assembly GCA_037043745.1 of Chymomyza amoena. Lineage (NCBI taxonomy): Eukaryota > Metazoa > Arthropoda > Insecta > Diptera > Drosophilidae > Chymomyza > Chymomyza amoena. The sequence continues at coordinate 8,556 of JBAMAX010002767.1, read as the reverse complement.
AGATTAGATTATTAAATTCGCATTGTTCTGTGAAAAATTATATATGTTCAAAATGACTGAAAATTTGGAACATTTTTGTCATATTTTTCTTCTATTATAAAATTTGTGAAGCTTACGGAGACGATGCTGTAACCAGAAAAATAGCAGCTTTTTTCATCCGATAAGTAAAGCTGTGTATCTGTGATTTTAAAGTAATTGTTCATTATGAGCTTTTAAAACGTGGTCAAACGATTTTTCTGTTCTCTACTGTCAGGACTTAACGAGTTTTGAACAAGCAATTCAATTAAAACGGCCAAAATTGATCAACAAACAACACACACTGAGCCGGCATAATCAAAGAGAGCTTGCTTGGGAAGTTTTGATGCATCCACCATATAGCCCGGATCTTGTACCTTCAGATTAGCATTAGTTTCGATTTCTGCAGAAGTTCTTATTGGTGTACATTTAAGTTCCGTGGAGGCCTGCAAAACACACTTGGATCAGTTTTTCGCTTATAAAATCAAAAGTTCTGTACATATGGCATTATGGTTTTAACCCAAAAATGCCAAAGGTTATCGATCACAACGGCACATAATTCGTTTGATAAAGTTTGTTTCAAATATAAGAAAAAAGTGTTTTTTTTTGTAACCGAACTTTTTTGAATACCTAATATCAGTACCAACAGATTTTGCTCTACACATAAAAATGTAAGTAGAACTCTGCATAATGGGTTATGGGACTGCGTAACGATGGTACCGAAAATAAATCGATCCCATAAACTACTGGTAAGAAGTGCTATAGATATTAAATTTGGTACTGCGTGTCTGGCACATAGCTGAATTCCGATTGCCAAAACGTAAAAATCAAAAATTTTTTAAAAGTTTGAACTTTCCTTTTTATTTAATAGCGTTGGGTCTTTGTTGGTTTGTTTGTTTATTGGACAAATGTACTAATGCAAGTTTGAAACTACTCCTCATGCCTCTGCTGAAAATGCAGATTCGCATACATAGATTTAAAATTAAGATCCACTTTGGATAGGTTCGTTCCGAATTTTGCGTGCTAAACAACCAAACGGATAGATGGGTCACCCACACCTACACTTTCAAAAATATGAGAAAAAAAAACTTTTTTATATAATAGAGGGATATCTTTTTTAAAGACTTATAGTATATAATTAAAATAAAATTTAGTTGTTTAATTTCGGAACCAGAAGCAAAGAACATTCACTATTAGTACATTGTACCTAAAGATAAGGATTATATCTGTACAAAAGTATGTAAGTTAGGTAAGGCACCAACCCTGACCGCTTGCCCGTCTCTATGTACGAACATCTAGATCTTCGAGAATATTTTTAAAGACACCATTTGTGTCAGTTTTGCACAAAACAGCCTTCCTTGTTTTTGTTAATTTGTGTTAAATCCTTATACTTTTTATAAAAATTAATTATAAGTGCATAGAAATTTTTTTTACTTTAAGATAAGGTCCACAGTTCTTATTAGCACTAAGTAAATTGCATTTATTTTTTGAGAACGATATCACAATAGTCAAAAACGCTTACAGGTACTAAAAAGTAGCACGAAGATCAGGGATGGAATAAAGTGATTCTTTTATCTGGGCCAAAAGTGATCAAAATTGTTATTATTTCAATAAGACATAACAAACTTTTAAAAAAATCTAGAAAATTATTCAATAATCAAGGGCTACGGTGCAATTCCCTAAATTGGCGGATGATCTAAATGGGCCATCCATTCCTATATTAAATTACATTAGATACTATATCCGAATGATCTAATAGCCGGAACAGGATATTTCAGCCTTCTAAAGCTTTAAACCACGAAGCAGAAGCTCCAAAATCATACTTTAGGGTGCAAAATATTTACTTCATTGAGTGGCCGAGGAAAAGCTCGGTCCAAAATTTGATTGAAATTATCGTTATATTTTATTCCAAGTATGGCTTTGATGCAATATTTATATTACGCATACGTAAATAGTTAAATATTTGTCATATACGTAATATCCTATCAGATTAAAAAATAAAAAGAGTTTAAATCATAATAATAATAATATAGGTATATAGCACAAGTCATATAATATACTGTACAATGTACAAAAAGCTAGCTTAAGTTTTAAAGTCCAAAAAATTGTTATGGCTTTATTTTTAGTTATTCTTGATAACAAAGATAACTAAAGAAATGAGACTTCGAAACTTTAAAAATGGCTGTACTACAAAAAGCTATAGCTTGAACAATAGTCTATAAATTCAAACTTAAAATATTTCTTAAATATTATTAAAGTTATTTCAAAAAGTCACTTAAAAGTACAGTCGGATCACATCAATACAAAGTTCTTAGAACTCCACCAAGAATTTTGTTTACAAATTGCCAACGCTGTTCATATCAAAATAATAAACATGCGTATAACATATATACTCGTACATATATGTTATATATACATAAAGTAAACAAAGCCATTGTGGACGTGCCCCCGTTTACGATAATATAATAAGTAAAAGATATTCACAGATTGCCAAGTAGCCTTCAATACATGTGACTCACATGTGATCTGGATCTGGTTACCACACAATGTGTCACCTCCGATTACTAACACGATTTGTAAAAAGTTTTGATAACAAACGTTGACACGTTGGTCTAGACTGGTAAAGTCCGGCCGTTTCTAATATTTGCCAGTATTTGAGGATTATAATCTTATCTAGAATTGCTCTATGTGCAGTTCAACTTGGGCTAGACAAAAATAGTTGGAAATTTGTCGGTCAATCAATGTTATATGCAAGGCTATGAAAATGTCATAGTCATAATGCAACCAGACCGTAAACCCCATACTATTTAAAAATGGAGAAATAAATCTAAATAACCAACGATTGGTAGTTAAAAGTGGTTCCGATTAGTTTAAAGCGGTTCCAAGTGCGCATTAAAGTGACGGCCCACATGTGCCGGCCGGTATCGGTATTATTAAGGGTATAACTATCTCTTATACTATAACTAATGTCTGGCATGGCCGATATTTATGAGCGATAAAACACTCATTGGAATTGCTTTAAGATTAGACACAAAATTTTTGGAGCTTATCAATGAACATAGGGGGTATGAGGGTACCAAACAATTTATCAGACACATGTGCGCGACATTGTATAGTATATACTCTATATAGTATATGGAATCAGCTGGGTAGCATGTACTTTGATTTGTTTACGTCGTCGACTTATCAATTTGGGCAGCAAAAACGAAATCGGTACAACGTAAGCGTGTCGGTTTAATAGCTTTTATATATATGTACATTGTAGTGTATATATATACACATAGTTGAACATAAATATTTATAAGAAACTTGTGCCGATTAAGCTTATCATTTTAAACTACAGATGTGTTTCTTTCACATAAGTTTTTTTTTTTTTTTTTGTAAAACCGAACTAATATGCTTGGTTTTATGGGATTTTTTTGGATGACTATATTTATGTAAATTTTGGAAAATACAATATTTAATCATATAAATATGACTTATTTTGTATATGAAATTATGAACCGGAAAGAAGAACTCAATGAGTCACTGGCTTGGCGAGCCTTAGCTGAGTATTCGAGTGAGTTTGTACTAAATTATTGGAAAAATTCGCATAAATCTTGTAAATTTAATTTCGTTAAAAAAAAGTTCGTTTAGGCCTCTCGAAAGTCTGAAGAACTTTGGGCCCCATGGGCACAAACTGTAGCTAGGGGCCCTCACAATGCTTATTTGATATTGAACTATGTAATATATTTTCTTTTATTATTTAATTTCAAAAAAGTAACAAAAGCAAGAAGTTAGCAGATAATCGGCTAAAACACGTTTTTTATTATAGGGGTAGGTGGGGCAAAACGCGCCACTTTTGATATTATTGTAATTTTGAGGCTGCCAAAGGACTGAGGGGGCCTTAAGTAGCACTATGTTGTTGCCCACATATAGGGTGTTTGGAATTTGAACTACCGATTATTTGACTTTTAAGACGTCAAATATCATTCATATATTGGTAACTATTTAGTAAAAATAATGACATTTACGAAACGCTATACGCTTGAAGAAAGTTGGGATTCAACAAGACGGCACCCCGTGCCACACAGCGAACGCCACAATCAATCTTCTGTGCACAATCTTCAGAAATCGCATAATCAGCCGAAATGGCGTTGTGAATTGGCCACCAAAAAGCTGCGATTTGATTTTGTTTTTATAGCAAAATTAAATTCCAATTTTAATATGGACCACCCTGTATGTGGCTAAAAGTTAGCCTCAAACAACTTTCAGTTCTAGCTGATCTAGGTGCCTCGAATATTGAAATTCATAAAAGACCCACCATAGGGTAGCACGCGCCACCTGTGGACCAAATCGCGCCACAACGCGAGATTAAATTGACAATTTTATAAAGAAATTGTATGTCGAAAATGTCAAGAAAATCAAATATTTTTTCAATTTGTAACTCAACGCGGCCTAGATTTTTTCGTTGCAAATGAATTTCTTTTAGCTTGTTTGATCTGTTCCTCTTGCGCCAGAGCTTTAAAGTAAAGATGACAGAAAACGCGACGTTTTCCGCCACATAACCAAAAAAGCGTGGCCCATGCTAAGTGGCGCGTTTTGCCCCATGGATCCTTTTCAAGTTGGTAACGCGTGGTTCGAAAACAAACTAAAACTTCGCCAAACCGATTTTATTTTCGTGTTCATCACCCACAAATTACTATAAAACTCACTTTCAATCAAGTTCGAAAAAAATTTTTTTTTAAAAATATGATATTTCCCTTCATTGAAATGCTTTCAAAGCGGTGCTCAAAGTGCTTTTTAAAGAAATCACAAAGACACGCCCAAATGAAACACGCTTACAGACCTTTAGAGCTCTCCAGCAAAGCAATGTACGGAAAAAATTTTAAGCCTCTAGCGATTACTGTGGTGACGATAATTACTGTGGTGACGATAATCCAGGTTGAATTTTTCCCAAGTGGCAGGTTTTGCCCCACACTTCCCTACCATTATAAAAAAAAATCAGTATGAAAATATTTGGGAGCAGCTTAAGCCATTGAATGTATAATGAATGATGAAAGAAGGTTTCGCCTTACTCAGGTTTCATCACGACTCTTATCATCGTTGGCAGTTCGATATTGCAAAAAATCTCTAGTGTGTCAGCTACGGTATTATAAACAGAAACAATCAGTCGGTTCCCCTTTTGTATTTTGAGCTCTCATACCAATTACTCATTGATCTACATTCCAACTCGCGCTGAGAATTGATAGGTGACGTAGCTTTAGGTGAATGGTCCAATATGTCTGGAAATTCGGCATAAAATATCAGAATTTTGAAATTGTTTTAAAAAGGTCAAGATATATCATGTACACGATATCAACAAAATTTTAAACAAACAAAAAAATTTTTAGTTCTTGGTACATAGTTCTTGGTACACAGTTCTTGGTATATAGTTAATATAGGGCTTTGCCTCGTGGTTTATATAAGGGCGTGTCAATTTGTTTGGGGACAAAAACAAACGTTCTTGGGCTCTCAGCGATTTTGATTCTTAGGATCTTTCTAAGCAACTTTGTCCAAAAAACTATGGATCTAAAATAAATTTCGAGTGGACGCACTTTTTCAAAATATTCAAAAATCGACTTAGACTTCCATTCACAAGGCCAAAAATCGTTATTTTTTCTCTAGCTTAATGTGTATTTGAGGGTTTTTGGCGTCGAGGAATCAATTTTCACCAGAGGGCGCTTTAGAGAATTTTTTTTTATTTTTTTTTTTTAAATAGACCAAATTTGGCGAAAATCAATATATATTTAAATTTTTCATAGTCAATCCATAAACTTGCTTACAAAGCTATGGCTTTTGCATCATATTTCACTATTACCTTAAAAAAAAACTATCATTAAACTAGATTTTTGTAAACATTTGTGCTGTTTTTCGGTGTTTCTCAGATCACCATGGCTTTACAGAAGTCGAATGGTAAACTTTTTGCTTGATATTATTCTTGGTGAAAGATGGTGGCTGATAAGTATAGGGCAATCTGCTAGCCTTCATAAAAAATAAAAAAAAGGGTGCCTATCGAAAAATGATATCGAGAATTTTGACCTACTGCTTATGTTTTTTTTTTATTTTCACTTTTTGGCATAAACCTCCAAATATTAAGATATTCGCACAACATTTGGTACTTATACATATTAAAAGCTCTCAAGACGATGTAAAAAGTTTCGCCCGGCTTGGCCCCATGTTCCTTATAGCAGCAATATAGCCGATCTGTGCGATTTGCACTAATTGTTGTTTTTTATTGTTTCAATTGAAAATCGATTTGTAGACATATTTGAAACTTCTTAAAAGAATTGTCAAGTTTGTTTTTGTTTGGAGTAGTCTATCGTAAAGTTGTAATAAAATCGATCTATTTGACTTGGGCCCACTATATTTTTTGCAGCTATTTCGCTTGAAATATAACTTATTTGACTTAGGCTTTTAAATTTGTGCGAAATCACTTTAAAATATTGTTTTTCTATGTATTTTATGTTGATTTCGCACATTATGTGCGATTGTTGCTGTTCCAAACGTCAAATTGCGTTGCATATCAGATTTCGAATTTTTCTAAAGAAGCCCAAATATCTTTTGGTTTAACGAAATGTGGCAAAAAAGGTAAGTTTGTCAGTGTTCTACACACTTTGGTCATTAAATTCGTCTTTAAACCTCTGTGATCCACTGCGCCCTGCCAAAGTTATAATCTACGAAGCAAAGTTTCTTTTGTTGGGACATATCTGATGCATCAGCTCAATGTCTGAAAAAGCTGCTGGGGTGAACATTAGCCGTATATTGAACGACCTTAAACACTAGGCAGAACACTGTGATAGGAAGGTAGGTAAAGGTAGGTAGGTAGAAGTGGTTGTCTTCCGACACACTTAGGCCTATAAAAGGCCCGTTGTGATGCCACTTGAGTTAGTCCCTTACACTCCTATATCCTCTTTGAACCAACCAAAAATCAGACATGATTTAATTAACGAATTAATCTTATTTATTCTGATTCCTGCGAATTCAGTAATATTCCCAAAGGATTCGGAACCCAGTGTATTCAGTCTCCTCCTGCATAGTGCCATGCATTCACACAGGAGGGGCTCCACTGTTTCCTCCTCTTCTACCTCGTGACACTGTGATGGAGGAAAAGTTGTAATTTTTGTTAGTTAACCTTTACGACACCTGCTAATTAGAGTGCCAATTAGCATAATGCATAGTCTAGCCTAAGTAGTCAGTCTTAAACGATTTACGACCACCTGCCGAGAATCATTTCAGCTACCACAATACCCATAAAAAATAGATGCACGTCCGATAAGTTCATTAAACTATTCAAGAACAGTGACTGACAGAAACAATATGATAACAAACAATGGATATGTCGTATGCTAAATAATTCAATGGCTCCCACCCATAAATTGTCAATAAAAACAAAAGCACACAAAGAGACATTAACTCAATTAAAAAGACATTTCATTAAATTATTATAACAAAACTCAGCGGGTAGTTGCGCCCGATTTCCTAGCGACCTCAAACCCAAACAAAAATCAGAAATGAGAGAGTCCAGCAGTGAGAGTGAGAGCCAAAAGAGAGCATACAAATAAAAAGCCGCACCACTCGCTTGCTCTTTCACTTGCTACATATACACACACACATATATACATGCACAAAAACTCAAAAATATTTGTTGTTTTAAATTGCAAACCAAAGAAAATCAAACAAATACACAAAAAAAAAAGACGAAGGCGAAAAAAAAGCTTAATCAATGCACATAACGAATGGCTGATGAAAGAAAACGGCGCTTGTCCGTACCAAGCATAACGGCAATTAAAAGATAGCAGCAAAAGCAAAAGTAGAAAAAAAATAAGATACAAACCAAAATGACATGCAAATCGTTGGGTGACGTTCATTGTCGTCTGCTGTTTTATCAATAAAAGCTAAGGCGGGGGGATGGCCAAAAACAAAAAAAGGCGTGGCATTTGCTATTAGATAATTAAGGCTCGGATTTAAACTTACAGAAACTTTTTGAAGAATTTGTAAAACGCCACCACAAAATACACAAATGTCGAAATCAAACGCATTTTTGCACAAAAACAATTTGTTTAGTTAGTTTTAGTTTTAAAAATTATTTGTAACAAAGTGCAATATACTGCGACGTTAAAGTTACAACAAAGTTCAATTTTTGAATATTTTTGCAATTTAAATTGTTTATAAGATTTGCAGCGTACGTTAAAAATATTTCATGCACTTTGCTGAAATTTCACTATCAATGTCATTTCCGCGTTGAACACGTTTTTCACACTAAGCGCCGCCAACGGCGCGCAGCGCATCAAACATAAAAAATGAGTAGACAACACGCTTTGTGACGTAGCTATGAGCGTGTGGAGCCACGCATTGTGGCAAACAAAGAGAGCGGAAGAGAGTGCTAGTTAAAGAGAGAGCGAGTTTCCAGAGCAGTAACGGTATGAAAGTGAAGGCAGCGGGCGGCGAAAGTTTGCTTTAGTTTGTGAGTCGGTTGTGGTGACGCTTTAATACTCTTCTTTGATAAGATTTTGAATTTGA
>JBAMAX010002766.1:0-82319 GCA_037043745.1 Chymomyza amoena | reverse complement strand
CAAAATGCATAAGAAGGAAAAAACTAACATTTGCAATTAAATTAGCAAACAAAACAGTTTTATTTTATATTTTTTTTATACGATAGTTTTATTATCTAAGTTAATTTTTTCTGCATTTGTTAATTGTGGATTAATTTGCAGTTATATTTCTTAAAAGTGCTTGGATAAATTTTGATTTAATTATGAATACTAACAGCTTATTTCTCATATTATTTTATTTAAGAATTTATTTACTTAAATTAATTTTTCCTTACAAAAGTGTCGTGCACAAGTTTGCATGGGTATAACTTTTCTATTTAAATCTTTTCAAGTTTACAAGTTGTTATATGAACTCTTTTTGGTGACTTAAGCTAAAATTTTAACGTTTAAAAAAAAAAAAAACTTTGCTACTGAGTATAGGAATTGGAGGCATCGACTAGAAACTCGGTTAGGGTACATAATATCGATATTAATGAAAATTAAATTTTAACTTATTAGGGTATTGTAAAACTTTACATCTGCATTGGGAATAATGCCAACACTTCCCAATTTGAAATAGTTGAAAATCGGTTTGCGTCTATAATGGTAAATAATGAGCAATTTATATGGTAGCTGGTATCAATTTTCATCCAAAATATATTTTAAATTTTGTGGGTAATGTTACATGTTTGGCCACCATATTTTTCTTTCTAACATTTGACTAGGTAAAAAAGAGCCCATTATAAATTAAAATCAACCGAATTCCTTAACTTAATAGTAGCGAGAAAACGAAAAGAAATAGGCTTACGATAAACTCAGCCAACAAACCAAAGGACTATCTTTAAAAGAAAAAATAAATATTATTAAATAAAAAAAATAAAAACAATGGACTAACATTTTGCATTGAATTTAAGAGCGTTAAAAATGTGCTTATCAAAAATTTATTAAATTGTCAAAAATTAAAAAAAAAAAAAAATAGTTGTTGTTTGGGAATATTTTTTTTTTATACTCGTGGGCTCTGCCACCCACTCGCTGCACTCGCCAAACTCCGCCCCTTCCTACTATAGCTTCCCGAATAGAGCTACAATATGAACATTTATTATACACTGTACCGTATGGTACCAAGGGTATATTAAGTTTGTGCAAGCCGAAAATGTATGTAACATATAGAAGGAGGCGTCGGAGACACCCCAAAGTTACCTAAAATATGATCAGGGTGAATAGAGAAGTCGATATACCCATGTCCGTCTGTCCGTCCGTCCGTGTGAACGCCTAGATCTCAGAGATGGTAAGAGCTAGAGTTACCAAACTTTCACATTAGATCCCATATTATTCCATAGGAGGCAAGTTTATTTTATTTTTTTGATATCGGGGATAAATTATATAGCTCCCATGGGGGTGTTTGAGACGACCTCGACAAAAAAAAGCGTTTTAGATGAATAATTCGTTTGTTTATGAAGATATCGTAACCAAATTTTGTATTCGAAAGTTTTTTATAGTTCCCAATCACTCTACCAAATTTGATCGAAATCGGTTGACTATATCATATAGCTCCCATAGGACCGATCGGCCAAAATAATTTTTTTAAAGAAAAATTCGCTATATTTCGGTTTTTAATAAAGATATCGTAACCAGATTTGGCGTTTGGAAATTTTTTAGACCACTTAAGCAATGTGCCAAATTTGAACAAAATCGGTTGACTATATCATATAGCTCCCATAGGTCCGATCTTCCAAAAAATCAATTTTTTAACAAAATTTGTTGTGTTTCGTTTGTTTGTTAAGATATTGGGACCAAATTTGATATTCGTGAGTATTTTATAGTTCCTAAGCACTGTACCAAATTTAATCCAAATCGTTTGACTAGATCATATAGCTCCCATAGGACCAATCGGTCCAAAAACACGTTTTTTATACAAAATTCGATGTGTTTTGTTTGTTTGTAAAGATATTTGAAATAAATTTGACATTCATATCTTTTTTAAGGTATTTAAGCACTGTGTCAAATTTTATTGAAATCGGTTGACTATATCATATAGCTCCCATAGGAACGATCGGTCAAAAAAAAAATGTTTGCTTAAAAATTCTTCTGTTTTTGGTTTTTTGTGAAGGAACCGGATCTTATTGCAAGCTAGTGGTACAGGGTATCCTAAAGTCGTATGCGCCCGACTTTACGTCCGCCATTTTTTAATAAAGATATCGTAACCAGATTTGGCGTTTGTAAATTTTTTTAGACCACTTAAGCAATGTGCCAAATTTGAACAAAATCGGTTGACTATATCATATAGCTCCCGATCTTCCAAAAAATCGATTTTTTAACAAAATTTGTTTCATTTGTTTGTTAAGATATTGGGACCAAATTTGATATTCGTGAGTATTTTATAGTTCCTAAGCACTGTACCAAATTTAATCCAAATCGTTTGACTAGATCATATAGCTCCCATAGGACCAATCGGTCCAAAAACACGTTTTTTATACAAAATTCGATGTGTTTTGTTTGTTTGTAAAGATATTTGAAATAAATTTGGCATTCATATCTTTTTTAAGGTATTTAAGGACTGCGTCAAATTTTGTCGAAATCGGTTGACTATATCATATAGCTCCCATAGGAACGATCGTTCAAAAAAAAATTTTTTTGCTTAAAAATTCTTCTGTTTTTGGTTTTTTGTGAAGAAATCGGACTTTATTACAAGCTAGTGGTACAGAGTATCCTAAAGTCGTCCGCGCCCGACTTTACGTCCGCCATTTTTTTAATGCACTTTTATAAATCTATAATATCAAACTAGTTTTAGTTTTAAAATTTTGTTTCTGTTTAATATCTAGATTTTTATTTTTTTTAATAAAGATGATCTGGCATAGACTTGATAAAAAAAGAAACAATGGACGACTATTTTGCATTGAATTAAAGGGCATCAAAAATGTGTTTTTATTTAACGAAATTTACTAATTCGTCAAAATTAAAAGAAATATAAAATATTTTTTATGATAAGTATGTTTTTTCTAAACTTTTCTCAATGTTGAAAAAATATTTTTATATCTCTTTGTGCCAAGAAATATTATATAAAAAGTTTTTTTGTAACGTTAATTTTTTATTAAGCAAAACATCAGATTAATTTTAGTTGTTAAATTTTCTTTGTGTTTTAATATAATTAAAATTTTCCTTTGTTTAATAAAGGAGATCTGAAATAGAAGCCTATATCTTATAGAATCTTTTTATTTTTATCTCTATACCCAAGCGTATCAAGGCCGTTATAAACAAAGAGAAAAACTTAAAAAATCCATAAAATAAAATAAATTATAAGTTTTTAATTATTTAAGCACAAGTATATATTAGTTAATTTTTTTTGCCAAGAAATTTAGAATTTGTTTTACAATTTTTGTTTTGTTTTTTTCTTCTTAATTTTGCTAAAATATTTCAGTTCCTGTAATATACATAGATTAACTTAATAAATAAAATATGTACATACATATATATAATTATTTCAATGAAGAAATTTCCGTGTAATAATAAACATGATTTTACTCGAAATTTTTGTTTACGATTTATATTAAATAGTATTCAAAGCCAATTATACAAATTATATTTTAATTTTTAATTCATATACGAATTATGTAAGTTAAGCACTAAAACGATTATTTTATACCAAAAAAATCAAATTTTAAACCGCGTATGTTTCATTAAATATTTTCTTATTTTTTACTAAGATAAAAAGTTGTTTAACTTTGACCTTTATCCGCTGCGCATATGTCCAAGATTGTAGAGTGTTTAGCCACTTGTTGTCAGCGGGGCAATAAACTTTTGTGTAGGCGTTTTTAAGAGTGCAAAAGTCAGCTTCCAAAATTAAGAGCATAACGGGCAACTAAAGCTTGAGCAGAAAAGCTTTCGGCTAGTAAAAAAGCTGTCTAAGCTAAATCAGCTGTTTTTAAAGCTTGCACAGTGAAACAAAAGCTAAGCAAATTTAAACAAATTAATACAAAAAGTTTTTATTGAAAGCTTTTTTTACAATGTTTTTGTTAATCTAATGCAGTCAAGAGCTTTTTTCTCATACTTATGCTAAGCGGAATGTTGCATTTCGTTATTTATGTTAACTATTAGAGGGCATATATTCGTAGGCCGGTCCAATGCGTATAGCAATATTGATGGGTTGTTTAAGATGCGAATCCAAGACACTGAAACAAAAATGAATTTAGTAAATAAGTATTGATGGTCAAGATATCTTATCAAATATACATATAGGTACTAACTATAGGTTTATAAACCTACTTACCGTTTATCAGCTTCACTTTGATATTGTTGATAACCCTTGCGTTTGGCGGACTTGTTTAGGCGCAGAGAACGACGTAGCTCTTTGGGTAGGGATTTATTTGTTTCACGACGAAAGAAACTACAGAATTTTTGACATTTCCCATAGACGGTCTGCCAGGCCAAACGAAGAAGCTGCCTGGAATGACTCTGATTCTGCTCTGTATGATCTCCATTGGAGTATAATTGATGAGTGGACAGTGCCCAAGACATGTTCAGCTGTTAGTCGAAAGACAAAGACTGATAAACTTTGTTTATTGAAATAATAGAAGCAGGTAAACCTGTCAAACGTAAAGCTGATAAGATTTGTAAGCTTGTCATATAGTGCGTATGCGCAATATGACTTAGTCTTGTAACTAAAGATATGAGGGCATTTAATCAATAATATTATTTTGAAAATAATAAAATTTGTTTACCTTTTTTTTTATTTTTTTTTTATAATTTGTTGAATTTTATTTTATTTCGTTTTATTTTATTTTGTTTTACTTTATTTTAGTTTTATTTTAGGTTTATTTTATTTTAGGTTTATTTTATTTTAGGTTTATTTTGTTTTAGGTTTATTTTATTTTAGGTTTATTTTATTTTAGGTTAATTTTATTTTAGGTTTATTTTATTTTAGGTTTATTTTATTTTAGGTTTATTTTATTTTAGGTTTATTTTATTTTTTATTTTATTTAAGTTTATTTTAGTTTATTTTATTGTATTTTATTTTATTTTATTTTATTTTATTTTATTTTATTTTATTTTATTTTCTTTTACTTTATTTTCTTTTACTTTATTTTATTTTCTTTTACTTTATTTTCTTTTACTTTATTTTCTTTTACTTTATTTTCTTTTACTTTTTTTTCTTTTACTTTTTTTTCTTTTACTTTATTTTCTTTTATTTTTTTAATTTATTTTTATTTTTTTAATTTATTTTTATTTTTATTTCATTCTTTGCTATTCTACTCCTCTCCTTCCTCTTCGCAGTTATTCTCTTGTTCTATTACAAGTTTTTTCTCCTTCTTCTTCTTCTTCTTTTCTTTATTCTTCCGTTTCTTCTGCTTTGCTTTATCTATGTCTTCCATCTGCTCATCGTTTTGTGATAAGTCCTCCATCTGATTTTCACATTTGACTTGCATCTGGTCATAGTTAAATGATAAGTCCTCCATCTTATTTTCACTTTCATTATCTTCGCAATTTTTCTCTTCTCCTTCTTCTTCGCGTTTTATATGCTTTAGTGCTTTTTCAATATCTTCAAGTTTCTCATTTGAAAGCTTGGGCTTCTTCTTCTCTTTCTTCTTTTTTACACTGATATTGTAGTTTGGCAATTTCGTATGCTCTTCGCAGTCGTTGTCTTCTTCAATTACAAGTTTCTTGCCCTTCTTCTCCTTCTTTTTCTTCTTCTTCTTTTTATTCTTCCGCTTCTTCTGCTTTGGAGTATCTATTATATCTTTCATCTGCTCATCGATTTGTGTCTGGTCTTCCATTTGCTCATCGTTATGTCCATAGGCTTCCAACTTATCGTCACATTTGAATTGCATCTGCTCAGAGTTAAATGTTAAGTTCTCCATCTTATTTTCACGTTTATTACTCACATCTTTTTGGACCTTGCGTTTCTTCTTCATTGTTTTGCCTGTCAAGTCTTCCATCGCATCTGCATCATTTTCCTTTTCTTCTTCGAGTATTTGTTTGCGCATGCGCGAGACCATTTCTTGACTGGTGCAAGGGTCGCCGTTTTGATGAGGCTGACTGAGCCCCATGGTAGCTTGCTCCAAGTGGGGCACTGCCTGTCCCACTCTATCGTTCAGCGGCTTGAGAGGGATCTGCCCTTTAGCCTGACCGCCTGCGGTTGGTTTTATAGCCCTGCCGATTTGGCAAGCCATGTTGAATTCCGCTTCTATCTGTTGAAGCAGCTCCAGTGTCACATGTTTACTCACGTGGTAAAACCAAGGTCTACGCCCCACTGTTGGTATTACCCAGTTTGACCTCTTACACGCCATATAAATACACAAGCATGCCACCGTTCTGGGTCGATGTTGTAGGCACATGGTGGTCCAGAGCAAGACGTTGGAGCACAAAGTGTAAGCTGATTTAATGACAATCTCACTGACCTTGAAACGCCTGCAAGTCTTAATGGCATGCACGTGAGCATGGCTAATGGTGACATCAAAGCCCAGCGTCTGCAATAGTATATGCTCGTCCATGATGAGCTCCTGCTTTTGCTCTTCAGCAGTTCGACCGGTAATTGTTCTGGAGCACTTATTCATGGCGTTTAATATATAGCTGACTCTGCGCTCCTGCTCTTCAACCTTGGCAGACAGATAAATACATGCCGCAGCCGTGGAATGGTAATCGAAACGCCTGAAGGAGTGCTTGGTGTAGAAACGCTGTATGTACACAATGGCCGTGTTGATGCACAGCTGGGACACTTTTAGCAGTTCTCCCATTGCTTGTATAAAAAGCGCAGTGCGTTGTCTAAGCTGCAGCTCCTCAATGGCTGCGATGCCATCGCGGTGACTGGGCGAGTTGGCCAACTGCTGCGGTGTAAAAAGCCAGCGTGCTTTGCGTTGCTCGTAGCTTGGGATGGACTCAGTTGCGCCGGCGCTAACGTCGTAGTATACGTATAGCGACATTTTGCTCACTCTCAAACAAACTGGGATGACTGCTTTCTGGTTTAAGATTTATGATTTGTTTTTTAAAAACGCGTGATTAAAATTTTATTCGCTTAAAAAAGTTTTCTTGGTAACGCAACCTGCACAGCAAAATTCTTCTCGACTTGTGACTGAATTTTAATTTTTTTGACTTGAAAGAGCTTTAACATGCACAGCAAAATTTTTCTCGATTAGTGACTTTAATTTTCGCTTGCCACGGTCCAAATGGTGCAAACGGGAAACTGCAAGTCATGGACACTCGATGAGTATGCTACACTTTTTATTATATACTCGATATTACTCAGATGTAACCCTTTTACTAATTACTACAAGAAACTACATATGCCTAAATAAGTACTCAATTTTCATCAAAAATACTTGCAACAAAATCCAAATAGTAATATGTATTTAAAAAGAAGACTTTGGTCACACTGCTGACACTTTTATTGCTGTGGGAACAGTTGGGAATGAAACACGCTTGTATTCAATTGTTTGGAACGTGCACAGTGTGCAAAGCTAGCATAATTTTGTTTAAATTTGTATAGATTTACAATTAAAAAAATGGCGTACGTAAAGACGGGCGCGGACGACTTTGGGTTACCCTGTACCACTAGCTTGCAATAAAATCCGGTTCCTTCATAAAGAACCAAAAACTGAAGAATTTTATGGGAGCTATATGATATAGTCAACCGATTTCAATCAAATTTGACACAGTAATGTCTTAAAAAATATCTGAATGCCGAATTTAGTTCAAATATCTTTACAAACAAACGAAACACAACGGATTTTGTATAAAAAACGTGTTTTTGGACCGATTGGTCCTATGGGAGCTATATGATATAGTCTACCGATTTTAATAAAGTTTGGTGCAATGCTTAAGAACTATAAAAAACTTACAAGTGCCAAATTTAATTCCAACATCTTCACAAATAAACGAAAGACTAAAAATTTTGTTCAAAAATTGATTTTTTGGAAGATCGGCCCTATGGGAGCTATTTGATATAGTCAACCGATTTTATTCAAATTTGATACAATGCTTGGGTACTCTAAAAAGCTTCTAAATGCCAAATCTGGTTACGATATCTTTATTAAAAGAATTAAATATAGCGAATTTTGTATAAAAAAAGTTATTTTGGCCGATAAATAACCGATTTTGATCAAATTTGGTACACTGCTTGGGAACTATAAACTGCATATAAACTATAACTATAAAAACTTTCGAATGCCAAATTTGGTTACAATATCTTCATAAACAAACGAATTGTTCATCTAAAACTTTTATTTTTTTCGAGGTCGTCTGAAACACCCCTGAGGGAGATATATAATTTAACCCCGATATCAACGGGTGAAGATATTGACATGATTCAACAAACTTCATCGTCTGAGGAAATATGCGCACCAGTTGGTAAAGTTTGGCGTTTCTAGCTCTTCTAGTCTCCGAGATCTAGGCGTTCATTCGGACGGACATTCGCTACCCGAGGTTATAATAGGCATTTTGGTATAAAGGACTTGGGGTATGCCGCGCCTCCTTCTGTCCGTTACATACATTGCACAAATCTAGTATACCCTTTGTACTTTTTAGTACAGGGTATAAATAGAGTATGAGGGAAAAACAAAACAATTTATAGATTTGGGAGGAGTACGACAATAGTGTGGAGGTTTGGCAGATGGTGTGTTAGCTCTTAAGACCAACATTATCAAAACATCGGGTAGCTATTAGGAATTTTTTAAAAAGTGGAAAATCACTTTTAATTTACAAAATTAAAAATAAAACTGTTAAAAAAGGTTCAAATTCAAAATTGTATATATCATTCAAAAAAAATGGCGGACGTAAAGTCGGGCGCGGACGACTTTAGGATACCCTGTACCACTAGCTTGTAATAAAGTCCGATTTCTTCACAAAAAACCAAAACAGAAGAATTTTTAAGCAAAAAATTTTTTTTTGACCGATCGTTCCTATGGGAGCTATATGATATAGTCAACCGATTTCAATAAAATTTGACACGGTGCTTAAATACCTTAAAAAAGATATGAATGCCAAAGTTATTTCAAATATCTTTACAAACAAACAAAACACATCGAATTTTGTATAAAAAACGTGTTTTTGGACCGATTGGTCCTATGGGAGCTATATGATCTAGTCAAACGATTTGGATTAAATTTGGTACAGTGCTTAGGAACTATAAAATACTCACGAATGTCAAATTTGGTCCCAATATCTTAACAAACAAACGAAACACAACAAATTTTGTTAAAAAATCGATGTTTTGGAAGATCGGACCTATGGGAGCTATATGATATAGTCAACCGATTTTGCTCAAATTTGGCACATTGCTTAAGTGGTCTAAAAAATTTCCAAACGCCAAATCTGGTTAGGATATCTTTATTAAAAAACGAAATATAGCCAATTTTTCTTTAAAAAAGTTATTTTGGCCGATCGGTCCTATGGGAGCTATATGATGTAGTCAACCGATTTTGATCAAATTTGGTACAGTGATTGGGAACTATAAAAAACTTTCGATTGCCAAATTTCGTTACGATATCTTCATAAACAAACGAATTATTCATCTAAAACGCTTTTTTTTTTCGAGGTCGTCTCAAACACCCCCATGGGAGCTATATAATTTATCCCCGATATCAAAAAAATAAAATAAACTTGCCTCCTATGGAATAATATGGGATCTAATGTGAAAGTTTGGTTACTCTAGCTCTTACCATCTCTGAGATCTAGGCGTTCACACGGACGGACGGACGGACGGACGGACGGACAGACGGA
The DNA here is from genome assembly GCA_037043745.1 of Chymomyza amoena. NCBI lineage: Eukaryota > Metazoa > Arthropoda > Insecta > Diptera > Drosophilidae > Chymomyza > Chymomyza amoena. The sequence goes on along the minus strand of JBAMAX010002766.1, from coordinate 72,650 downwards.
CGGACGGACAGACGGACAGACGGACATGAGTATATCGACTTCTCTATTCACCCTGATCATATTTTAGGTAACTTTGGGGTGTCTCCGACGTCTCCTTCTATATGTTACATACATTTTCGGCTTGCACAAACTTAATATACCCTTGGACCATACGGTACAGGGTATAAAAAGCTTTGTGTAGATATTTTTATTCGACTAGAAGATAGAAGTTTGCCAAAGTAAAGACCCCACAATACAAAATCCAATATTTAGTTATCGATAAGTAATCGGAACTTTTCAATAAACATTTAATTGATTACTAATAGCTAGTAGCATATAATATATGAAACTCATCCGAATTGTAGAGTAGCTCAACCTGACCGAAGTGTCCTGTTTCACTAATTTTTCCGATAAATATAGATACATAAAAAATTATATGTTAATTTTCGATTTTGTGAAAATAATTAACAAATATGGTAAGCTAGAGTTAGAGGTTTTACAAATCGTCTCCCTACTTCCTGAGTCAACGATTCTTAAACATTAAGTCATTTGATGTTCATAAATATTTTTTTGGAAAGGTTTTTTTGGCTGAAGCCATCAATTAGTAATGTATATCGACCCAAAAACCAAAAATATGTTGACTTTCGACGAAATAGCTCCTAGAATGGAAATTTATAAAGTTAAAAAATCATATAGATGAGTGATGAAATAAAGTTATCGAATATTACGACGCATCGCGTTGCTAGCAGTAGTTTCTTGTATTTGGCATATTCATTTTCCCAGTTTTGTTAGAAAATATACGATAACCAACAAATGACCCACCCTATACATAGTCCGACCGCTAGTAGCTCCAGAGCCGTTCGACAACTCTTACTTCCTCTCTTGTTCTAAGCTCTTCCATTTAACATAGTGAAATCCTCTGATACAGCTCTTAGACAAATACTAAACTTTCGATGTGTAAAATTGGTTTTCTAAGTCTTTTCCTGACCACTTTTGGCATTTTAAATTTTCAGTTTCATATTAAGCTATCTGTTGCTCTATTACCAAGACATATTCTAACCAACCTGAAATTAAATTTTAAATTGCAATGGAATTGAAAGCATAGCTTAAGTTGAAAATTTTGTAAGACTACAGGCCAAAAATTGTCCATTGTCAATGCAATGGCAATTTTGCAATAATTTTCGTCCAAAAACCAACAGCAAATTAACTCCACTTGATAGTGCAGACACACAGAGAGAGAGATACAACAGATACAACATAGAAGATACACAGGAGACAACAGACAGCTTGTCCTGGCAGAGCATGGCAGGCAGACAAGCCAATCTAATGATATTACAATTGACCCGAAATTTAAAAATTTTCACAAAACTTGATTGTTGCCCAAATGATGACGACGACAACAACGAGTTATCTGGGTAGTCTACCAGCCAGCCAGCCAGCCAGCCAGCCAGCCAGCCAGTCAGCCAACCCGACGACCAAAAACCAAATAGCCAACTAACCCTTGCCAAAAATCCGGACTGCTTGTTCCCAAAAATTCAATATTTTTCGTTAATGCTACGACAAACCGAGCATTATATGCAGTAACGTTTAGTTGTAGGAGGGTGGGATGAAAAGTTGTTGGACAAGCAGAATAGCGGATAGCGAGGGGGGATTTTTTTTAGTAATCAAAATTAATTTAATTTCTTTAGGATCATGTAAGGTATTAAACTTGGATAAAAAGTTAAAAAAGATGGCGTACTTTAAAGTTAGGGGCGGAGGAGTTTTGGATATTGATATCATCGCAATGCAATCAATTCCGATGCATTGCTTACGAGCTCCAATATTTCTTTGCCAAATTTGGTTACGATATTTTTATAAAGAAACAAAAAATGTCGAATATTGCTTCAAAAACGTTTTTTTTTCCGATGGTCCTACGGGGTCTATATGAACCAAAAATGTTTTTTTTCGATCTAATGGCAGCTTTATGATATAGACAACCGCCTTTGATCAAATTTGGAACAGTGCTTGGGTAATGTTAAAAACTTCTGAATGTCAAATGTGATTCCAATATCGTCACAATCAAACGAAATGCAACGAATTTGTTCAAAACCCGTTTTTTTTGACCGATTGGTCATATGGGAGCTATATATGATATAGTCAACCGATTTTGATAATATTAAGATATCATCGTAAACATGCGGAACAGAGCGAGGTTGCACCAAACAGATTTCTTCATAAAAATAAGAAAAATGCATCTATAATTTCTGTTTTTTTTTTTGAGGTCATCTGAAACAACCCTATGGGAGCTATGTTATGTAACCTCGGTATCAAAAAAATTAAATAAACATGCCTCATATGAAATAATAAGGGATCTAATTTGAAGTTTGAGCCAAACACGGGTTTCTCACCGATAGGTATATATTATATAGTCAACCGATTTTGATCACATTTGGTACAGTGTTGAAATCTCTAAAAAACCTCCGAATGTCACATTTGGCTAAGATATCTTCATAAAAATAAAAAAATCCATCTAAAATTTCTGTTTTTTTTTTTTTTTTGGGTCATTTGAAACACCATTATGGGAGCTATGTTATGTAACCTCGGTATCAAAAAAATTAAATAAACTCGCCTCATATGGAATAATAAAAGATCTGAAGAGTGGTTGCTAACTCTTAACATTTCTGAGATCTGAGTTCATACGGATGGAAAGACAGAGAGACGGACGTTTGTATATTGATTTCTCTAATCACCTTAATCAAACTTTTTAGGTAACTTTTGGAGGGGTCTCCAATGACTTCTTATATATGCACAAACTTAATATATCCTTTGTACTATAAAGTAAAGGGAATAAAGATACTTTTATTCGTAAGAAACAAAAAATTGTTGTAGTGCATTATTCTTATCCATTCATCCATTTCTTCTTCATATTAGGCAGATAAGGTTAGGTTTGTTGGGTCCATCTAGATGACAAGAAATTAGAAAGGATATAAAACTGAGGCAGTCATTATTTTATTTCGTATTAAATTCTTTCCTTTCTTTTCTATACCATTTTGAAGTTCGATAAAAAGAACCAGATCCGCTAATCGCCGATTCGCACAACAGTTTAGATCTTTGATAAATTGACTTCAATTTTAGCCTTGTTTGAGATTGAAATTAGCCGAGAAAAAAACTTTTTTTTTTTCTTAGTATGAGAAAATCCTAATTTAAGAATTTTAAGAATATTTTTGTTTTTGTTTTATGATTGAGATTTTATTACCACAAAACTTAAATTTGAGATTTCCTTCCTCTTAATTTAATCTTGTTTTAAGAACTCATTGTCTTAAATTTAGAATTTTCATCATGTTTTTGGAGCTATTGATCTTGATTGGAATTAAATGAATTTTTTTTTTTCGAAATTCAAAAACTTTAATCTAAATTTAAGACTTTTTGACCTTATTCTATGATTTTATGGTTTCATTTTAAGAATTAAAATCAGATACAAAAAGAATTTTTAAGATTTCTTGGCACCATTTTTACCGTCCCATTTTACTCTAGTAGAATTTCGTGTAGATCGGATAGATACTCAATTCGATATCCAATCCACTCCAAAGTAAAACAAGATTCCACTTTATTTTATTTAAAAGTTAGTTCAGAACTTTCTTTGGAAAAACTGGGAGAAGGGTATTGTACTGCCGATTAATTAAAAACTGATTCTTTAGACGGACCTTGTAGTTTTGTATTCATTTTTAAAAAAGCTAAACTTTTCAGGTTACCCTCGCATGTGTGCTTACTGTGTTAGCCTGCATATGTGTGTGTGTGTGGAGTGTCCTGAGGCCGTACTCGGAGAAGCAACGAACTTTATATGTAAAAGTTCAGAGACGAATTTTAGCAATGTTTGGTTGCAGTTATGAATTTTTGGCATAGAAAATTTTCAATAAAATGTTGCATCTGCAGCTCAACATGGCCGAGTGCAGTGTGTATCTGTGTGTGTGTGCTTATGGGAGAAAGGATATGCCCAATGACAACATGTCCTGTAACAAAATACAAATAGCAGTGTGGCACACAGACACGCACTCTCTCACACACACGCACACACACAGACCGTCCATTGCTGTGGCTATGACTATGTGTGTGTGAGTGTGCTGCTTATGTGGCCAACACCTAGGGACAATGTGTCGTTGCCATTTTGTTGTTCCTGTTGCCATTGTTGGTACCATTACCAATGTCGGGCTGCATGGTCGCTGCCAGTGTCACCCAGTGGGCAACCAGAGCTGCCAGTGTTGCCAATGTTCCAAAGGCTAAACAAAATTGCATGCGGTTGCACGCAGTTTGCTTGTGCCTGTGTGTGCGTGTGTGGCAGTGTGGCAGTGTGTTGTTGTTTTTGTTGTTGTCAATTTTTTCATTGTTATGATGAAAATTCGTTTATTGCTGCTTCGATTTGGCCTTTAGAGCACATTTTATACCCTGTATCTATGGTGTCAAGGGCATGCTACATTTTTGTGTATGGACAGAAAGGGAACGTGGCAGTTTTTTATATCGAAATGCTCGATTTAATCATTGTGTCTGTATGCCCGTGTGAACTCCTAGATCCCAGAGAGTGTATGATCTAGAAACACAAAATTTTATCAAAAGATGTGCGTTTTCCATACGTTGATTTATATCGATAATCGGCTACGTCCCTATTGTACATATTTCAGCCAATTATGAACCTAAAGCTTAAAATAATTCAGACGAACTTTCATGTAAAATATTCTAATGAACCATAAATTTTGTTTGTAATATCACACTGATCAAAAAAATGGTCTGACTTAAAGATTTTTGATTGTGAAGAAATGATCACGAAAGTAGCGTAAGCTTTTTGTTGTTGTCAGTTTAAGAATGCCGTTTATTTGATTTGTCTTGATTTTAGATTTACATAATGATTATTTTAAGCCTAAAAAACCTTGAAATAAAAATTTTTATTCTTAAAATAAGCCGGGGAAAAATCTAAAAACAAAATCTCAGTTTCGAATTGTGAACAATTTTGTAACAGGAATTTTGAGGCTCATCTTAAGAAAAAAATTTTGCATTCCCAAAATGGGTGATATACTTTTGACAGTGAATAATCTTAAAGTAAAGAATATTCGAAATTGAAGTTATCTTTTTTTTGTTTTGTAATCTAAGTATGCGAAACCCGTAATTTAAGAATTTTAAATGTTAATGTAACAATGTTTGGTTATGTTTTCACGTTTTATTATAATAAATTTTTTTAATATTAATATGCAATAAATCGCTACTTTAATTAAAGGGACATATGTGAGCCTAGTAAATATAAAATCAAAATTTTTTCCAAAAACGACTACGATTTAAATTCTTAAAATCTGGAAAAATAGATACGTTGTACTATTTTTTGACTTGTAGCGCATTTTTATACCCTGTACCGTATGGTACTAAGGGTATATTAAGTTTGTGCAAGCCGAAAATGTATGTAACATATAGAAGGAGACGTCGGAGACACCCCAAAGTTACCTAATATATGATCAGGGTGAATAGAGAAGTCGATATACCCATGTCCGTCTGTCCGTCTGTCCGTCCGTGTGAACCTAGATCTCAGAGATGGTAAGAGCTAGAGTTACCAAACTTTCACATTAGATCCCATATTATTCCATAGGAGGCAAGTTTATTTTATTTTTTTGATATCGGGTATAAATTATATAGCTCCCATGGGGGTGTTTGAGACGACCTCGACAAAAAAAAAGCGTTTTAGATGAATAATTTGTTTGTTTATGAAGATATCGTAACGAAATTTGGTATTCGAAAGTTTTTTATAGTTCCCAATCACTGTACCAAATTTGATCGAAATCGGTTGACTATATCATATAGCTCCCATAGGACCGATCGGCCAAAATAACTTTTTTAAAGAAAAATTCGCTATATTTCGTTGTTTAATAAAGATATCCTAACCAGATTTGGCGTTTGGAAATTTTTTAGACCATTTAAGCAATGTGCCAAATTTGAACAAAATCGGTTGACTATATCATATAGCTCCCATAGGTCCGATCTTCCAAAAAATCGATTTTTTAACAAAATTTGCTGTATTTGACATTCGTGAGTGTTTTATAGTTCCTAAGCACTGTACCAAATTTAATCCAAATCGTTTGACTAGATCATATAGCTCCCATAGGACCAATCGGTCCAAAAACACGTTTTTTATACAAAATTCGATGTGTTTTGTTTGTTTGTAAAGATATTTGAAATAAATTTGGCATTCATATCTGTTTTAAGGTATTTAAGCACTGTGTCAAATTTTATTGAAATCGGCTGACTATATCATATAGCTCCCATAGGAACGATCGGTAAAAAAAAAAATGTTTGCTTAAAAATTCTTCTGTATTTGGTTTTTTGTGAAGAAATCGGACTTTATTACAAGCTAGTGGTACAGGGTATCCTAAAGTCGTCCGCGCCCGACTTTACGTCCGCCATTTTTTCTCTTGAATTGTGTTTTGGGGTCTTGGGTGAAATTTCGTATAGGCTTCTATATTTTCAAAACGATTTCGCTTGAATAAAACAAAATTTTGTTTTGAATTTTTTTATTTATGAAAAATTGTTTACCTATTTTTGAAGTCGTGAATAATTTTTAAGTTTTGAACAGGCAACATTGTAAACAGCAACAACAATATAAAATTTTTAAAAAAAGGGTAAAGCCTAATTAAACGTAATTTTAATCGGAAAGCTTTTATATTGTCAATAAAAAAATATTTTGGAAAAGTATTTTTTTGATGTGTAACAAAATTATTCATACATAATTGTTAAAAATTTTAAATTTTGAAAAAAATGTTTTTACTTATTTTGCAAATTATGAAAGACACAAATATTTTTATGAATTGTAGGTGTCTTGATTTGTAGTCGCCTGTCCAGTTTGTTTAGCCAGAGATACCTTAGAGTTATAAAGGACTTTAGTTAATAAGGAGGCCATCATTTGGTCCACTTTTCTGTTAGTTTTTCATTTTGTTTCAGATCGGTGTTTGTTGGATTTTTAATAATTATTTTTTTAAGTCTGTTACTAGGATTCGCAAGCTCTTTTGCCAGCCTATAACGGTGCCTTTTGAGATTATCGTTGTAGCGGCTTGTGTGCAATTTATCTGGAGGTCGACGATCTCCAGTCTGAGGTCATGGTGCAAGGTCGATTCCTTTACATTCACACCCAGAAATAAGGCATAAAGCCCGGTTCTGGAGTGTCTGAACAACTGAGCGATTCGAGCGAGCCACCATACCTCATATGAAAATGGCGTATCTCTAGGGTGGAACCACTACCATTTTATATAAAGCTCTTTTGCATCGGATCTAGTTCATGAGCCAGTTCATTTAAGACATCTTTACCCAGCGGTTTTGACTCTGCTTTCTATATTTTGTCTAAAGGTCAGTCTGCTATCATGGGTAACACCTAGATATTTAGCTTGTTTTTGTAGTTTTAGGGGTTGACTGCCTAACCAGATAGCATGTGATCGTTTTTTTCTTAGAGTATATCTGGCACTTAGTTGGATTCATGGCGATGTTCCACCTGTGAGCCCATCTCTCAAATTGTTATAGGTACTCTTGAATTCCATCTGCTGCTTCGTACTCACATTAGGTAGAGTAAAAAATTGTCACGTCGTCTGCGTATGTACTTACCATTAGTTTTCCGTTATTTTTGGTTTCTGTGAGCTCCCAAGATTTAGGGATATCCGCCATGTATAGATTGTATAACAAAGGGCCAAGAGGCTTCACTTTGATAACCCAGCACTCATTTTCCTTTCCGTAGATAGAGCTTCTTTTATTTTAAAATACAATTTTCGGTCTCCTAGGTATGTTTTTAAGAGATGAGCAGGAAGCATTTTCTTAGTTTTAGCCAGAAGACCAACTTTCCAAACTCTGTCAAATGCTTGTTTGACGTCTACATATTCTCCGTAGCAGTATTCTTTGTCATCAAACGCCTGAGGGATATGGTTTGTGACTCGGTGTATCTGCTCTATTGTTCCATGTCCTGCCCTGAATCCATATTGATGATCAGGAAGTGTGTCAAAGTTTATGGATATCCTTCTAACAATCAGTATTTCCCATACTTAAGACAATGTGGAGAGGAGACTGATTGGTCTGAAAAAAATCAAGCTTTAATTTTTCATCTACACTAACCAACGATAGACTAACGATCTACGAAGGTTGAACATTTTTTCAATGTATATAGTATGTTACAGATAAAAGCAGACGAGGCAGACCCCAAGTTTTTTATATCAAAGTGCTTATAATAACCTCAAGTATCGATTCAGCCATGACCTAAACTATAAGAAACTTTACCAGATGGTGCGCATAACATAGTTCCGGAGCAGATTAAGTTGGCTGAATCATCAATCAACAGTAGAATTTTATGCTTTTATGCTACACACTGTGTTTATAAGTGAACAAAATCTGACAAATGCTATAATCAGAAATGTAATATTAAATAAGGTTTAATTGCAAAGTTCTTTAAAAAAAGTTCAGGGTAACACAATGTCGGGTACTGCCTCGACTGTATCGCATTTTTTTTAATGCTTGACTTTCTTTTAAAATTATTAATGAAAATATTATGTTTTTCAATTCCAGCGGATGTTCTAAAACTTAAAAATGAGACGTGGTGGTCTTGCTCTTTGATTAATAACAAAAAGATGAGCAAAGGTAAGTCCTTAGAGTTTTAGTTTATTTTACTAGATATTATAACTGATAGTTTCTTGAACTGCTTCATCTTCGTAAAAGCTATTACACCGCCTATATAGATGTTGTCAAAAAAAAAGACTGAGTATATTATAAATATATTTGAAACTTTATATACGAGCTTTTATCCCAAAACAGTCTTCCCTCACAATTAAAGTCAAGTCACATTTCTTATGGAAATAAAAGTCAATTAGTTTAAACAAATGCAACGAAGTGCATTCATTGCCAACAAAAACCAGTCTATTTGTTTCCAAAGACTATGACAGCATTTTTGGAGAATCCCATCCCATTCTGTTATCACAACCCTATACATTGTATACAAAATGCTTCGGTGCTCAAGCTTGATAAAGTGCATATGATATTTATAGAAAATGTCCTCAATGCCAGTTACTTAGCTTAAAGCAAGAAATAAATAAAATATTGTGGAAATACCTTGGAAACCAATTTTTGGGTGGTCGGTCATGCAAGAGCGAAAAGTAGGGCAGCCCAAAAGCCATACAAAAATGCAAAGCACTTTCAATTGTAAAATCACCTGAAAACATTCAAAAGGAAAGCAACTCAATCCCCTCTCAAATACCAAACCAAATACCAAATACAATGTCGTATTGTCTTTGCCGGGCTGTTGAAATCTTTGGCTTGCAGGTACATTTATTGATAAAAAATAAAAGATGTAAAAAATAAAATGTAGATTATAGGAGCGCACAGATAGAAGACAGACTAACCATCTATGAATTTTTGCAATCAGAGATATAAATTCACATGCTTATACAAGACCAGACCAACTCCTCCTGTAAGCTGCATGGAAATGCATTGAAAATTCCATTTAAATACCAAATAACAACTGTATGTGTGTGTGTGAGTGTGTGTGTGTGCGCAGGACTCATAAAGAAATATTCCTATGAAAAACATAACCTCAAATATGTTCATTGGCTGCCATATTGAAAAATCTCGTTGTGCTTCGATAGTTTTTGCTGAGATTTTTGCTTCAGCTTTGATAGTAAATTAAAATGCAATAAAAGTAAATGGAATATTTGGTTATCTCTCTTTTTCAACCTACCGATGAACCGATGAACTTTGTAACTATATGTAAAGTACGTTGTAGTATTTTATTAAATTTTCAATAATATCTTACCGACTTTCAATTGGCTATTTCTTTTATTTTTATCTTTTTTTTGTTGAGCTGGGTAATATTGAGTTTTTGTTTACTTATTTTTATGCTTGGGAAATGCTTTATGAGTTATTTTACAGTTTAAATATATTGCTATTTACCGTTATGCAATTAAGTGTTGGAAAGTATCAGAAATTTAATAAACGACAATTATTTATGTATCGTTTGAAATGGACTATTATTTTGTGGGTTTTGCTTTTTATATAAAACTGTCATTTCAGCCTTTCGTGTTGGTAAATAACAAAGCATTTATATAATGTAGTAAAGCCAATAGTTAAAATAAAAATAGTCGCAGATGTAAATAAATTTTCTAAAAATAATCATATTAAAATAAAGCAGAGATTATCTAAAAAATATATAAAATCTAGTATTTCGATTTTGTTTCCTTTTTTTTTTTGTATTGAGTGTTATCCCAAAAATTTTTATATAAAATGGAATTATTCAATGCAAATACATATTTAAAAAATTGTTTATTTAATATTTTTAAATTTAACTGCAAAAAATAATAATTTTTTTTTAATAATATCAAGAATAAATATACTTCTTAGTAAATACAAATATTACAAAAAAGTAAAAAAAGGGACTTTTTTGTTAAATTAAAAAAAAATAACGTTTAATTGAAATTATTTTTTACCAAATTACGAGGGGCATTCAAAAAGTAAGTTTCCCTAATTTTAAAATGAAGTACAAAACAATTTTTAGGTTACAAAATGAATATTTATTAATTATTTGACTCACAAACTATTTTTCTACATAGTCACCTTCGACTTGAATACATTTTTCGTATCTGTTATAGAGTTTATAAAAACCTTCTTTAAAAAAAGACGTGTCCTGTTTTTGGAGCCATAATTTGACAGATGTTTGGACTTCTTCGTTTGAAACAAAATGCTGCCCACCTAAGCTTTCTTTCAATTTTGGAAAAAGAAAAAAGTCACTTGGTGCGAGATCCGAAGAGTGATCGAAAATTTCCCATTTGAGTTTTTCCAATAAAGTTCTCGTTTTTGAGCAGAATAAGGCCGTGCATTATCATGAAAGAGTAAGATTTTTTTGGTTAATTTTCCTGGACGTTTTCGTCTGATGGAATTTTTAAGCTTATTTAAAACTTCGCAGTAACGATCCGCATTGATTGTTGTACCAGGTTCCAAGAAATCAACCAACAAAACACCTAACTCGTCCCAAAAAACTGTGGCCATGATTTTTCCAGCAGAGCGTTGAATTTTTGCTTTTTTTGGAGCACTTTCTTCTGGTTTCTTCCAAACCATGCTTTGACGCTTTGTTTCGGGATTCGTATGATGACACCACGTTTCATCACCCGTCACAATGCGTGAGTAGAGACTATCGCCTTCTTTCTTAACCATTTCAAAAAATTTTTGAGCAGCGACTATTCGTTGATGTTTATGGTTTTCGGTAAGCAGGCGTGGGACCCATCTTGCGCAAACTTTGCTGTAACCAAGCTTATCCTTCAAAATTGAAAAGATTGAAGTTCGGCCAATTTCAATATCAGGAGGAATCAATTCGAGAATATCATCGATGGTCAGCCGTCTGTCCTCTTCAATAATTTTTTGAACAGCTTCAATAGCTCTGTCCGTAGTGGCTGTTTTTGGACGTCCTGCACGCTGTTCATCATGAACTTCTGAACGTGCCGCGATAAAATCAGCGCGCCATCTTCGCACCATTTGAACACTCATACAATTCTCACCATAAATTTCCACTAGTTCACTGTGAATTTTGTTACTATTCAGTCCTTTTGAAGTTAAAAATCGAATAACTGCACGCAATTCACAATTGGACACGTTTTGCAATGGTAGCTCCATGGTTGTTGTGTTTATACTGCTGAAAAAACTATTTTCGGTCACCAATACCAGTGCCGCTCTTATCGATAGACTCAACACTGATGTTGTGTTCAGTGCGAGGCCGCTAGATGGTGCACAAGAGAAACGCCAGACCACTTTTTGAATACCCCTTGTAGCTTGATTCATAATTACTCCATTACATATTTTAAAAATATAATTAATTTAAACAAAATTTAAATTTATAATAATATTTTTTATCATTTAAGAAAATGTTATGGTTAAAAAAAAAACATGTTTTTATGAAAGCGTCATATTGAGAACTTATAGAAGAAAAATGGGTTCAAAATATAGTATAGTATAATATAGTAGTACTTAAGTCACAATTAAATAAAAAGTAAATAACACGTTTTTTTAAATTAAGCAAACCACGTTAAGTTGAAAAACTAAAATTAGGCAAACAATTTTGTTTGCCTATGAATCGATCTGTTAAAGGCAGTTTTTAATACCTTACCGTAGTATCTTATTCAAATGGACACTTTAGAAAATATAATTTTTACTGCATTAAAAAAAATAAAACTTATTTTTTTACTGCATTAAAAAAACATAACATATTTGTAATATTCCTAAAGTTATCGTTATAGTTGAGAAAATTACAAATATATTGGGTCTTTAATACGTTAGTTGTGTTCATTTGTATTTGAATGTTGCGCTTTATTATAATATGTATATTTTTTAAATAAACCTCTTTAAAGCCAAATCTTACTTATAATTTTTTGACCTTTTTAAGCTATATAAACAAAGAATTTCTTGAAGCATATCAAGTGGACGAATTAGTTTACAAATCCCAAAAAAGCTTAACCGAATCTCGAAATTATTATTGAAATCAAATTGTTAAATAATAATACTTTTATATAAGTTTTTGAGTGAAAGGATTTTTGGTTAGAATCGAAGAACATATGCTCTGCTTTGCCGGTTTCAGAGTACTATTATTATTTTTATAATGTATTTTTATTGTGTCATATTTTTGTTTATTTTTTTTTTTTTTTTTTTTTTTTTAAGCCACATTGTTTTTTTTTTTAATATATATTTATTTACAATCTGTCTAATGAAATCAGCAAATTTAAGTGAAACAAAAATAATGATAGGATTGATGGTGCTACAGTGAGTCCAATCTGAAATTTTTTTTTAAATTTCTGAATTTTTTTTCCGATTTTTTAAAAGTTTTTCAGATTTTTCTGAAATTTTTTCAGATTAGTCTGAAATTTGTTCAAATTTTTCTGAAATTTTTCAGAAGACTAACGTCCAAACTATTATCTAGAAGGTTAATTGCCAGCGAGTTTTCATTATTAGACAGTCTCTCTAAATACTTTCGCGATGATTGGGATATTTCGTTTTTTACGTAAGGAACATTCAATTTTTCGTTCGTTAAAGATTATTATCTTTGAAGGATTTCAATGTTTGAGGTGCTTGCCGTCCCCCAGAGTTGCATGGCATACGTCCATATTGGCTTAAGTACTGCCTTATAAAGCCTTACATTATTCTCGAGGCTGAGTTGAGAGTTACCCCCTAATAGCCAGTGCATATTTTTGTTTTAATTTTAAACTGCGCGTGTTTGGGTTTTATATGCGCTTCCACGTAAGTCTTCTATCCAGGTACATTCCAAGGTATTTAACGACATCACTTTGGGGAATTTCAGATCCGAATAGCCGAAAAAATTCACAGTTCCCTTTTCTCAATGCAAATGTAGTCTGGGCGGTTAACCATTTCTCTAACAAACTCAACTGAAATATGAGGCTACAGAAGTTGAGATGCTTCCAAGACGTCTACTCTTCTTGAAAGAGTCAGATGTGAATATCGTGTACAATACTGGAGCCAGTACACTACCTTGAGGAACTCCTGCATTAATACATTGAAGTGAAAATGAATCACATTGCTACTGGACGTAAAACCTATGACCCTTTATGTATGATTTTATTAGCATGTATTAACGGAGCAGGAAGCCAAGATTTTATCTTGTATAGCAGATCATTGTGCCAAACCCTGTTGAATTCTTGTTGTTCGTCTAGAAAAACCGCAGAGCAGTACTTTTTGTTTTCAAGCGAATCCGTAATAATGTTGACTATACGATGACATTGTTCAATAGTTCCATGACGTTTCCTAAAGCCAAACTGATGTTTTAATATGATGGCTAGTTCGTTTAGTACTGGAAACATTCTTTTTAAAATAAGTTTTTAAAAAATGTTCGAGAAAATGGCTAGCAAACTAATCGGTCAATATGAGGAAATTACATTTTCTGGTTTTTTCGGCTTTGGAATCATAATTATCTCTAAACATTTCTATTGAGCATGGTAGTAGTCAAAATGTAGCATAGCGTTTTAGAAATAAGTTAGCAAGCGAATGCAATTTTGGGGAAGGTTCTTAAATCTTCTTATCCCATCAATTTTGTCAAATCCTAGTGATTTATTATTGTTAATACATTTTACTTTTTCGTCCACCTCAGAAATTGTAATTTTACGAATTGGTAAGTTCTTCTGACAAGGTGTATTCAAAATCCTGTCAACAGCATTATCTACATCTGAATCTCCTATTTCATTAGGCTAAAACGAAGACAGTAAGAATTGTGCAAAAGCTTCAACTTTTTCCCAATCAGATCTACACCAAGCTCCATTTGTATCTTTAATGGCAAGGTTTTTTTTTTTATATTGGTTTTAGGTATTTGGTTGCTCTCTAAAGCTGTGTCGTAGTTGGTAGACAACGGATTAAGATTTCCGAAGTATTCTACAATGGTCTCATTTCTTATTTTGTTCAGTTTTCTCTAAAGGTCAGCCGTAGTTCCACATGGATTTAAACTTTTTTTTTTTAATATAATTCAAAACATTTTCCTTTGGCTCAGACGTAAGCTTTGTAAAATGAATTTTATTAAAAAATGGTTCCTTGTTTTTTAAAAATACTGCGACAAACTTTAAGAAAATTATTCAAACGTCAATTGACGTATAATTGATTTAATTTTTGTTGGAATTGTTACTAAATCCATATCTGATTAACCAGATTTATATATATTTTATACAAAAACACAGCGTAATCTTTCAGATACTAATGTTTACAAGTGTCAGAGACCTCGGAACTAACTAAAATAATATTCTAATATTTTCCGATTTCCGCTTTAATTTCTTAAAGTATCAGTTCTTTAAGTTCAAATTTTGGAATTTTTACTTAACAAATTTATTTATTAAATAAAAAAATTAAGGCAAAGTAAAAAAGATTCTTGCCTAAAGACACTCATCTGGCGCAGTCTTAAACATCTAAAAACATAATTCTAGGCTCGTCCCGTTTTTCCAATATTCTAATTTTTCCATAAAAAAAAAACTTCTTTTAATATAATTAAAGGCCCATCAGCATAAAAAGTACCAAAACCATATGACGCTTATTACCAAAATAAAATGCATTTGGAACTTTAAGTAAATTGCAGTGCATTTTTTGTCACTTAGCTTCGTTTGTTGGCCTCATTGACAGCCTTAAGCCAGTTCCAGGACATTACTAGGACACTAAGAATGCACAGGCTGCACAGCTTTTGGTAGTATGTGTTGGCGGCAACATCAACATGGGTATTATATATTTCCATTATATTTGTGTGTGTTTGTTTGTGTGTTTGTGGCGGCTCCGTATAAGAAAACGAGTTGGGAAAAAAGTTCAAGGATTCGTTGCACGTTCGCATCTTTAACGCCATATGTTGACTTTTGCTACATTTTCGTGCTCACACATGCACACACACATAAATATACATATATATATGGATATGTAGTATATGTATATGTAGGCATAAGCGCTCACACGCTTGTACAATCCTGGTCACTTAAATAGAATAGCTTAGTTTTTGGTATATTCTCTATTTGTATCGTTTTTATAGTAGACTCAAAATTAGGGTTACCATGTGCCCGCTTTTTAGCGAAAATGTCTTGGGATTCGCTTTTAGAAGGAAACCTTTTCGCTCGATTAGACCGATTAACTTTTGTCACACATATTTTCACATCTTTTAACAAGTATTTAAGTATATTTTTCAAAAAACTCGATCAGACTACGAAAACCAAACTGCAGTTTGAAAAGTTTTAAAGGTTTGAAATAATATTTTCTCTTCGAAGAGAAACCCCCTAAATTTAAAAAAATTTCTTTGTAAGTGATTTTTCTGAATGTTTTTTTTATTCTCATCCTCTCTATATGTCAATTTTCCTGACTTTTAGCGTTAGAAAAAGAATCAAATGGCATTTTGAAAACTTTGGAGGTTAGTGATTCTATGCTCAAGTTTTTGCGCAACAGATTCGAACATAAATTGTAGCTTTTAAAGTTAAAAAGTATTCTCTTGAAATCCCGAAGACGAATGTGATCATTGAGAAAAAGAATCTTTTAACGCTTATAACCAAGCACTAACATACTTGAAAAAATGGACCTATTGACTTAAATTTTTTTTTTTTGCCAATTTAAAAGACTTAATTTCAAGCAAAGAGAGAAAACATTTTTGTTTTGGTATTCCCGCTTTTTTCAATCAGATCATTTGGTTACCCTACCTAAAAACCCAACCGTACGAAGAATTCTAATAAATTTTTTATATTATTTTCTATTCCGTATACTTTTAGCTCATTTAACTTGCAAGTTTGTAAGTTAATTTTTTTGAAGACTTTAATCGATTCTGTGATTTAGGTATTATTTTTTGTTTTTTGCATTACCTAAATTATCAATAGATCAATTTTGACGCCACCATTTGTTAATATTAATGTTATTAGTATTAACTTGAGCCTCCATGTGAGCCTAATAATCAAAAAATGTAAAATTTTTTTTTGCACAACCCCTTATGCTTCAATGTTCTCAAACTTCATATACTTTCAAAACCTTGAAAAATAAATATAACCTTTTTTTTTAAACTGTGGTGCTTAAAAGTGGTTTTATATATAAAAAAGAATGTCTAGGCGGTGCCCGACAGTGGAATAACCTGTACCTTTTCTCTCGAGCAAATTCTTTCTGCACATTCCTATTAAGATCTTTCCAATTGGAATACATTTTTGTTGTTGTTGAAATTCGATATTTATACGCACAAGTTCCGAAAATTTTTACCGATTGCGATAAAACTCGAAAGTTACGTCCAAAAAGATATTTAAAAGATATTCGATTAATGTCAAGTTGATATGTTAAGGGATGTGGGAGAAACAACGTTAAGTCGATTACGGGGGGTGGGGTGTCCGCATCGATAAAATTGTAGATGTGGATTTTTGGATTGAAGCCACATGAATCAGCTTACCAACAATAGAAATTCGAGGTCACTTGTAACCATAATTAGGTAGAGTCAAATATTGAAGTTTGGTGTTTCGAGCTCTTCAAGTCTCCGATATCTAGGCCTTCATTCGGACGGACGGACGGACATGGCTCAATCGCTACCCGAGGTTATGATAAGCATTTTGTTATAAAGGACTTGGGGTCTGCCGCGCTCAAATCTACCATACCTTTTGTACTTTTTAGTACAGGGTATAGGTTAGGTTAGGTTACACTGGCTGGCCACTCAAGAGAGTGCAGCCTAGCATAGACCTTTTGGTTCTTAGCTGTGCCAGATCGACAACAAATCGGAACTGTTATATGCTTTGTTCAAAAAAAAAGAACCTTCACGAAAACGCAACAAGAGAATTTATCGAAAAAATTAGTAAAATTTACGAACTTATGCAAAATAAAAAAAAAAAGTTATGGAACAAAAAAAAGGAGCACGCAAAAACTAATCCTTAAAATAATTTGTCAGGTTCTATTTTTCCTTGTCACGGCTGAAAAATAAAAAATTTTATACTTTTATTTACAAGCTGTAAGTAAAGGTACCAAAATTCATGCAATTATCATTAAATAATTTCAATAAAGTTTTATTTTTAAATAAAATCACAAATTTTTTATATTTTAAATCTTTGCAAGTTTAAACAAAATTATGCTAGCTTTGCACACTGTGCACGTTCCAAACAATTGAATACATACAAGAGTGTTTCATTCCCAACTGTTCCTACACCTACAAAAGTGTCAGCAGTGTGACCAAAGTTTTATTTTTAAATACACAGTACTATTTGGATTTTGTTGCAAGTATTTTTGATGAAAATTGAGTACTTATTTATTTGTAGTTTCTTGTAGTAATTAGTAAAAGGGTTACATCTGAGTAATATCGAGTATATAATAAAAAGTGTAGCATACTCATTGGTTGCCCATGACTTGCAGTTTCCCGTTTGCACCATTTGGACCGTGACAAGCGAAAATTACAATCACTAATCGAGAAAAATTTTGCTGTGCATGTTAAAACTCTTTCAAGTCAAAAAAATTTAAATCACGCGTTTTTAAAAAACCAATTGTTAGTCTTAAACCAGAAAGCAGTCATCCCAGTTTGTTTGAGAGTGAGCAAAATGTCGCTATACGTATACTACGACGTTAGCGCCGGCGCAACTGAGTCCATCCCAAGCTACGAGCAACGCAAAGCACGCTGGCTTTTTACACCGCAGCAGTTGGCCAACTCGCCCAGTCACCGCGATGGCATCGCAGCCATTGAGGAGCTGCAGCTTAGACAACGCACTGCGCTTTTTATACAAGCAATGGGTGAACTGCTAAAAGTGTCCCAGCTGTGCATCAACACGGGCATTGTGTATATGCAGCGTTTTTACACCAAGCACTCCTTCAGGCGTTTCGACTACCATTCCACGGCTGCGGCATGTATTTATCTGTCTGCCAAGGTCGAGGAGCAGGAGCGCAGAGTCAGCTATATATTAAAAGCCATGAATAAGTGCTCCAGAACAACTACCGGTCGAACTGCTGAAGAGCAAAAGGAGGAGCTCATCATGGACGAGCAGATACTATTGCAGACGCTGGGCTTTGATGTCACCATTAGCCATGCTCACGTGCATGCTATTAAGACTTGCAGGCGTTTCAAGGTCAGTGAGAGTGTCATTAAATCGGCTTATACTTTGTGCTCCAATGTCTTGCTCTGGACCACCATTGGCCTACAATGTCGACCAAGAACGGTGGCATGCTTGTGTATTTATATGGCGTGTAAGAGGTCAAACTGGGTAATACCAACAGTGGGGCGTAGACCTTGGTTTTACCACGTGAGTAAACATGTGACACTGGAGCTGCTTCAACAGATGGAAGCAGAATTTAACATGGCTTGCCAAATCGGCAGGGCTATAAAACCAACCGCAGGCGGTCAGGCTAAAGGGCAGATCCCTCTCAAGCCGCTGAACGATAGAGTGGGACAGGCAGTGCCCCACTTGGAGCAAGCTACCATGGGGCTAAGTCAGCATCATCAAAACGGCGACCCTTGCACCAGTCAAGAAATGGTCTCGCGCATGCGCAAACGAATACTCGAAGAAGAAAAGGAAAATGATGCATACGCGATGGAAGACTTGAAGACGATGGCAAAGCAATGAAGAAGAAACGCAAGGTCCAAAAAGAAGTAAGTAATAAACGTGAAAATAAGATGGAGAACTTAACATTTAACTCTGAGCAGA
Organism: Chymomyza amoena; assembly: GCA_037043745.1. Lineage (NCBI taxonomy): Eukaryota > Metazoa > Arthropoda > Insecta > Diptera > Drosophilidae > Chymomyza > Chymomyza amoena. Next base: position 53,529 of record JBAMAX010002766.1, on the reverse strand, counting down.
TGCAATCCAAATGTGACGATAAGATGGAAGCCTATGGACATAACGATGAGCAAATGGAAGACCAGACACAAAACGATGAGCAGATGAAAGATATAATAGGATACTCCAAAGCAGAAGAAGCGGAAGAATAAAAAGAAGAAGAAGAAGAAAAAGAAGGAGAAGAAGGGCAAGAAACTTGTAATTGAAGAAGACAACGACTGCGAAGAACATACGAAATTGCCAAACTACAATATCAGTGTAAAAAAGAAGAAAGAGAAGAAGAAGCCCAAGCTTTCAAATGAGAAACTTGAAGATATTGAAAAAGCACTAAAGCATATAAAACGCGAAGAAGAAGGAGAAGAGAAAAATTGCGAAGATAATGAAAGTGAAAATAAGATGGAGGACTTATCGCAAAACGATGAGCAGATGGAAGACTTAGATGAAGCAAAGCAGAAGAAACGGAAAGATAATGGAAAGAAGAAGAATAAGAAGAAGAAGGCGAAGCAGAAGGAGAAGAAACTTGTAATAGAACAAGAGAATAACTGCGAAGAGGACAACGCACAGTGGGAGAAAAATACCCAATCTAGCTCCGATTAAATAATGACTTCTGACAAAATGTAGCTATTTTTTTTTTGGGTAGATAAATTGGTCCTAATCAAAATTAATATAAAATTAATTTTTTGTTGGCATTAATATTTTTTAATTTCTGTATAAAACTGCTTTAAGCGATATATGGTCAGTTTTGCCCGAATCTAAGACCTTTTTTCCAACAAATTTAATAAAATGTATTCTTTAAAAATGTTTAAAACATACATATACACATCTTTACGAAATTTGGTATAAATTTATATATATATATAATTTTAAAATAGACAATTAAAATCCACTTTGTCCGATAATGTACTTTATACAGAAATGGTTCATCTAGCAGAAATTGATTTATTTGTAATTTATAAAATTTTTTTTTGTTAAATTCATTTTTTTTTTTGTTAAATTCATATTTTTTTTTGTTAAATTCATTTTTTTTTTGTTAAATTCATTTTTTTTTTAATAATATTCAAATAAAGACATATAAAATTAATTTTTGTTTATTAACCATTTTATTTATTTAGTTTCAGCATTTTCATATCTACTCAGTATCTGAAGAGGAACAATCTGACAATGCTTGCTTTGCATCTTTATTTATAATAATAATATAAGATGAAACTGAACATTTTGATACGATCGTTATTAATGGGTCCGATGAAATAAAAAGAGCAGATTCCATGGCGTTTTTACGGAAATTTTTTCGAGTCTGGTGTAAGCCAAATTTTCTGAGATCTTTGTTTCTGGCTTCAAGAGCTTCTTCCGACATTATTCCTATCGGAAGGGAAACATGTTTAATTATTTCTGCACCACGCATTAAAATTTTATGGAGCGAAGTAGGCATATGGATACGAATCTACAAATGAATCGGTCATTTTAAAAATCTCACAAATCGCACTTTTTGCAACATGGTTTTTTTTTTTGTTTTTTTTTTGTTTGTTGCTAAAACTGGTTCCTTAAAGAGAGATACGTATTCTGGGTAAAAACTATGTTTGTCAATACAATCCTTCCTCTTCAAATAATAATAATTAAGTATAAAAAAGTCCTTCAAAACAAATTTGTTTGTGTATGAAACAGTTTTTATTGAATCCTGAAAAATTCTAATTTAGTGACTTATGAGGTTTTTAAAAAGACCGATTCAAATATAGCTGCTGTTCGAAATGCATACTGTTGAAAGGCATCCGTATCAATTTCATATCCAGATGCTATTATTCGTAAGATAAAAAAACGCACTTCAGTTATTTCGGAAGCCAATTTCGGGCTTTGAAAAAATTTTAGTCGTGACGCCCGATTAGTACTGTAGAAATCAGTTTTTATACCCTGTACCGTATGGTACCAAGGGTATATTAAGTTTTGCAAGCCGAAAATGTATGTAACATATAGAAGGAGACGTCGGAGACACCCCAAAGTTACCTAAAATATGATTAGGGTGAATAGAGAAGTCGATATACCCATGTCCGTCTGTCCGTCTGTCAGTCTGTCCGTCTGTCCGTCTGAACGCCTAGATCTCAGAGATGGTAAGAGCTAGAGCTACCAAACTTTCACATTAGATCCCATATTAATCCATAGGAAGCAAGTTTATTTTATTTTTTTGATATCGGGGATAAATTATATAGCTCCCATGGGGGTGTTTGAGACGACCTCGACAAAAAAAAGCGTTTTAGATGAATAATTCGTTTGTTTATGAAGATATCGTAACCAAATTTGGTATTCGAAAGTTTTTTATAGTTCCCAATCACTGTACCAAATTTGATTGAAATCGGTTGACTATATCATATAGCTCCTATAGGACCGATCGGCCAAAATAACTTTTTAAAGAAAAATTCGCTATATTTCGATTATTAATAAAGATATCGTAACCAGATTTGGCGTTTTGAAATTTTTTAGACCACTTAAGCAATGTGCCAAAATTTGAACAAAATCGGTTTGACTAGATCATATAGCTCCCATAGGACCAATCGGTCCAAAAAAACGTTTTTTATACAAAATTCGATGTGTTTCGTTTGTTTGTAAAGATATTTGAAATAAATTTGGCATTCAGATCATTTTTAAGGTATTAAAGCACTGTGTCAAATTTTATTGAAATTGGTTGACTATATCATATAGCTCCCATAGGAACGATCGGTAAAAAAAAAAATTTTTGCTTAAAAATTCTTATGTTTTTGGTTTTTTGTGAAGAAATCGGACTTTATTACAAGCTAGTGGTACAGGGTATCCTAAAGTCGTCCGCGCCCGACTTTACGTCCGCCATTTTTCTTAATATTTTTAGGACCATCCAAAAAGCCTGAAACCGAAAAGGTTATTTTGACATTTGTTTTATCTTGAATTTTATTTTGGTAAACCCCTTTTTATGTCTATTTTTACTGTACTACATTTCCGTTTGTCTTTTCCGGCCTATGTAAGAATACCTAGCTCTCTGAGACTCTTGAAGCTAGAGAACCGAAACCCAGCACCAGCAAGTAGACGCTACTCGAGTATTTATTGTTTGAATTTCCTTTGAAACGAATAACGCGGATTTTAGCTATAGTGCAAAATATTTGGATCAGAAATGTTAGAGAGAGTAAAAAATACAAATTCGGAAAGTAAAACAATATGGCTGTAAATATATCAGTTTTATCACCATTCTCGTTAGAAGCCGCTATCAACGCAACGTAAAGTAATATATATTATAAATTTTGGTTCAATTTCGGATTCAGTCATAGTAAAAGATTTCAAAACGTGGTTACTATTTGGTTACAAAATCGGAAGAAGGTCGGGAAAAAAGTGCGCCGCTTTGCTACAGGGTGCGCCATTTGAATGTGGTCGATGGAAATATTGAATAACTTTGACAGATTTCAACCGATTGACGTCGTCGAAACATTTTGGAAAGGTTATTGCATTACAATTTTAACCATGAATCGATTCACGCCCAAAGAACGCGCGGAAATAGTGACAATGTTCATTAAATCGGAGCCCGATTTTTGGGAGCGAATTTTAATGACTGATGAGGCCCATTTCACGCTATCTGGCACTGTAAATAAACAAAACTGTCGCATTTGGGGAAAGAAAATCCTCATACTATCCATCAAACTCCACTGCATGATCAGAAAGTGACTGTTTGGGCCGGTGTCTGCTCAAAAACCATCATCGGTCCGTTCTTCTTCAGAGTTGGGAAACTGTCAATGGGGATCGGTAACGATGGATGTTGGCACACTCTGTTTTACCAGAAATGCGTGAAAAAGGTCTTAAAGGCTTTTGGTTTCAACAAGACGGCGCGACATGTCACACCGCGAAATCAACGATGAACTTCTTGCGTCAAAAGTTTCCATCGACCACATTCAAATGGCGCACCCTGTACTTATTTTCGCCGATTTAAATTATGCTGGAAATTTGTAGTTTAACGATACGGCGTAAAACTCGATTTTTATACAAATTCTGCAACTAAGGCCAAATATTTCGCTATCAAAATTAGTTTTCTGTACAATAGTTTTGGTGAACATTTTTCCAACATTAATATCTTGATGTTGCGAAACTTTTTACTTTTACATATATGAATTTTTTTTCGCTTGAAAAACAATTTTTTTTCATAATTTTTTTTTATAAAAAACATCTAAAAATTTTTTATTTTATTTTTATTCAACATTGTTTCACCAAATCGATTTGATTTAAATTAACACCATATAAAGTACGTATAAAAACACATGTTTAAAAAAAAAATGGTGATTGACATAATTAAGGAACATACTTAAAAAAAAATTAGAAAATTTCATATTTTTTTTTAAGAAAATGTGTTGGTTAAAAAAAATTAAATATTTTTTTTTTTAAACATCACTAGTGCTAACTTAGATCAAAAATATTTTTTTTTATGTTTTTTTGGGCGCATAAAACTCTTTGCGCTTCTTTAAAAAATTGCGTTTTGACCATCTGGATGGCTCTCTAGACTTGAATATGTTAAAAGTCTCGTTATTTTCATTTTTCTTGTTGTTGCTGCTGCTCTCGTTGATGTTTTCGATGTTGCTGCTCTCGTCGATGTCTTCGTTGTTGTTGCTCACGGTGATGCTGTTGTCGCTCTCGTTGATATTTTCCTTGTTACTGTCGCACTCGGTGTTGTTTTCGTCTTCATTCTCGCTCTTCTCACTCTCGTTGGTGTTGCGCTTTTTCTTTTTGGGCTGCTTCTTTTTGTTTCCGTTGTTGTTGCAGTTTTCGAAGCCGGCTGGCTCTGGCAGTTCCATGTTTTCCAAACTTACATCAAGAAAATCGTTGATATTTTCATCTAGGTCTGGGTTCATGAAGGCATCAAATGGTCCAATTTTTGGTGCAGGTTGCTCTAGTTGCAGCATGGCCTCGGAGTGCATAATGCTAAAATGCACTTGAAATTCGTCCTTTGAAAACAGAATGCTTTCGTTGCACTGCTTGCATATAATATAGAGATCATTATTTATTATGTAAACTTTTCCGCCGGGACCTATACGCATTGTAAAAACTTATTGAAAGCAGGTTAAAGGTTATGTTAACACGTGTGACACTCAATAGGAACTAATTAAAATTAAAGCGTGGCCAACTAGTGTTGAGAATATTAAAAAAAGGTAGTGTTGAACAGCAGATTAATTAAAATGATGAAGTGATTGCAATTTTTCGGCAGAGTGTTGAATAAATTCAAAAGGAACTAGTGTTGATAAAAGCAATTCGAGTTTTGTTTCCTTTTGAGTAGCAAATGGCGGGCTGGAGTTTTATTTAAATTACTACAGATACTCATTTACAAATGTACTCGTTAAGTATGCCTATTGGAAATAAGCTTTTCAAAAATGCGTTACCGTCGATATCAGTATTAAATATGTCCTGTATGCAAGGGCGGGATATCCGGACACCCCACCAAAACAGAGTTTAACCATTTTAAGGTAGTTTTATAAAATACTTTGTGTTAATCCTGTATGTCTGTTTTCCTCAGGTATTCCGGGAGCCCACAGTGTCCCATATGTAGCCCAGTTAGGAAATTTTGAACAATTAAAACTAAAGAAGTCGAGAAATTTTGAATTGATGTAGCTCAGCTATGATGATTGAGTCCGATTTTTATCTGATTCTGCTGATTCTCTTGATTTTAGTAATTTTATTTGCACATTCCTAACCTTTACATCATTCACAGTGGTGGTGGTCAAAAAATAGTAAAAATTCTACAAAAGCGTATTGCGATTTTGATTCTATGGATAATTCTAAGAAATAAATAAAATAAAACAATAGCTCCAGAATGAATTTCGTTTCCTTGTATGCGTGAGTTTTTGTAAACAAAGAATCTTATTTTGACATTTCTTTTAATTTTTGAAAGGCACCAGAGGGCGCTTTTGTATGTTTTGCATTTTTATACCCTGTACCGTATGGTCCAAGGATATATTAAGTTTGTGCAAGCCGAAAATGTATGTAACATATAGAAGGAGACGTCGGAGACGCCCCAAAGTTACCTAAAATATGATCAGGGTGAATAGAGAAGTCGATATACCCATGTCCGTCTGTCCGTCTGTCCGTCTGTCCGTCTGTCCGTCTGTCCGTCCGTGTGAACGCCTAGATCTCAGAGATGGTAAGAGCTAGAGTTACCAAACTTTCACATTAGATCCCATATTATTCCATAGGAGGCAAGTTTATTTTATTTTTTTGATATCGGGGATAAATTATATAGCTCCCATGGGGGTGTTTGAGACGACCTCGACAAAAAAAAAAACGTTTTAGATGAATAATTCGTTTGTTTATGAAGATATCGTAACGAAATTTGGTATTCGAAAGTTTTTTATAGTTCCCAATCACTGTACCAAATTTGATCGAAATCGGTTGACTATATCATATAGCTCCCATAGGACCGATCGGCCAAAATAAATTTTTTAAAGAAAAATTCGGTATATTTCGTTTTTTAATAAAGATATCCTAACCAGATTTGGCGTTTGGAAATTTTTTAGGCCACTTAAGCAATGTGCCAAATTTGAACAAAATCGGTTGACTATATCATATAGCTCCCATAGGTCCGATCTTCCAAAAAATCGATTTTTTAACAAAATTTGTTGTGTTTCGTTTGTTTGTTAAGATATTGGGACCAAATTTGACATTCGTGAGTATTTTATAGTTCCTAAGCACTGTACTAAATTTAATCCAAATCGTTTGACTAGATCATATAGCTCCCATAGGACCAATCGGTCCAAAAACACGTTTTTTATACAAAATTCGATTCATTCAGATCTTTTTTAAGGTATTTAAGCACTGTGTCAAATATTATTGAAATCGGTGGATTATATCATATAGCTCCCATAGGAACGATCGGTCAAAAAAAAAATTTTTGCTTAAAAATGCTTATGTTTTTGGTTTTTTGTGAAGAAATCGGACTTTATTACAAGCTAGTGGTACAGGGTATCCTAAAGTCGTCCGCGCCCGACTTTACGTCCACCATTTTTTCTCTCTAAAGTTGAATTTTTGAAAAGTAAGTGATATAAGGCAAATATTCGAAAATTTTCGCAACAATTTCGTAAACTATCGCAATAATAGCCGATAAAGTAGCTTTATTCTTTTAGTAAATAGCCAAAAATCATACTGTGCATGATATACCATATCAATGCCTTCGAATCATTTTTCAAGAAATTAACTTCTGTGATAACGACTGTAACTACGTCTGGTTTGTCCAGAACAACGTTTGGGATAGCTCAGCTATGCCCAGGGTAGATGTCACAACAAAATTTATATTTTGTTGAAACTTTCGATATTTTAAATAATAAACAATTTATTTTGAGTTTTAAAATTATATTATCCGCCTTTTTGCGGTCAATTATCACAAAACACTTAGCTCGAGCCCGCACGCTCTCTATTTTGCACAAAATTATATTTGTAGCAAAAAAAAAAAAAATGGCTCCAAAATATTCAATAGTTTAGTCGCAATTAACAGGTGGGTCAATAAGTCTTTGGCCTAACTAAGAAAAACACAATTTTCTACAGTAATTCATATTTATCCATCAAAGTAGTTCCCTTTGGCAGAGATACAAGCATTAAACCACTTCTCTAACTTTTCAATAACGGTCCTCATTAGAGCGAAAGCTCCTGCCACAGACCATCTTTTTAAGCTGAGAGAAAAGCTGGTGATCGCTGAGGGCCAGATCTGGACTATACGATGGGTGGGGAAGCAATTCGAAGCCCAATTCGCTGATTTTGTCCTCTCTGGGAAGTTTTCATTCGATGTTGTTATTCTTCTGGTTTCAGGAAGCTCGGCACCCACTTTGAAATCAGCTTTTTCATGCCCAAATATTCGTGTATTATGGTGAAAATGGTACCGTTTGATAACTTTATGGCATCAGCTACCTCTTTCAACTTCACTTTGCGGTTGGAAAGTATCGTTTTCTGCCGTAACTGCCTCATTTGGACGACCAGAGCGTTCAGCATCATCGGTGTCTGTACGACCGCGTCTAAACTCAGCGAACCAGTATTTAACACTTGATTTTGATGGTGCAGATCCTTCCAACACTTTTCAAGCCATTGGTGGGCTGTGACGGTACTTTTTCCCATCAAAAAACAATGATAAATCAAAACACGAAATTGCTTTGAATCCATGATTTTTGTAAACACAAAAGTAACGTCTGTAACTTGGGTAATTATTAACAGATTGACTTGAAATTTTGACATGATGCATTTGAAGGTTGGTAGTATCGAAAAATCATAAGAATAATCAACTGGAGTCGCCATCTCTATGTCAGGCCAAAGACTTTTTGACCCACCTGTTATATACAAGTGAAAACACGTTTGGTCTAAAATTTGTTGTTGCCATTCTGCATCGAATTGCATCATTACTTTTCAAAAACCGAGCCGAATATTTTTTTCAGAAGTCTGCTTATACGTATGCGTCTTTGTCAGCTGTGTACTGGCCTTAAGGTTATAATAAAGAACTTAACAAAGCCAAAAACCCAGATTGTCATATTTGTGTCAAAATTCTGCGATTTCCAAAATAATATTTTGAGGCAGATGAAATTTCAAAACATGGTATCGAAAGATTACATTTATTTTCTAAAATTATTAAAATAATTATTACTATTATTTTTTTCTGACCGATTATCAAGTAACACTAAGTTACTCTTAAAACTAAAGCGTCCTATTCAAGTGACGCGGAGTGTATGATATGCACATATCCTTTATCTTCTATGCGCTATTTTATGCCTGCTGGCAACAACTACTAAGTCTGCCTTTGGCCTACTCTCTTTTTCTTATTTCTTTCTTTTTTTTCTGTTTTGGCACATTTTGCTGTTGTTGTTGTTGTTGCTACATATTTTTTTTGGCTTCTTTTGCTTTTGCTTTTGCTTCTGCTGCTGCTTCTTCTTCTCTGTTTGCTGCCTTTAGATTGTGCGCCACACTTTGGCATTTTATAACATAAACTTTCATTTATTTTCGCTCTCTCGTCTTTATGCCATTTTTTGTTGTTGTTGCTGTTGTTGTTATTGTGGAGACCATGTCGTAGTGCTTGTAATGCGCTCATGTAGTAGTTCTTTGTGTCTCTCTTTCTTCTTTTGTGTGAGTGTGTGTGTGTCACATACATGCACACATATGCAAAAGGCTGATGTCTTGACATCTGTCTACCATGAAGCGCAAGGAAACCCAAAGCGACAAAAAGCGGTCGAGTGAACATTTGAAAATCGTCCAAAAAATTTAGATTTGCATGCAGCACATAAGCATTACATTATATATGTACATATGTATATATATGTATGTATGTGTGCATATTTATCTTATGTTTTGTGTGCATGTGTGTGTGTGAGTGTCGCGGTGAGTTGTGGCCAAAAGTTGAAGGGGGCGCCATTGTTGTTGTTGTCGCCTAATGTGAATGGCAAGGACATTCAAAACTAGTAAGAAGTAGTTCCTAACCATATTGGTTGTTTTGTGCTATCTGTTTAGCTATTTGTAGATACGTCTATCTGGGTGTGGTAGGGGGGCGGTCGCCAAGAATGCTGAAAAGTTTTATCTTAACGAAAGCAACTTTAAACACTCCAAGAAGATTTTTAAAACTTTACGGCGATTCTGTTTTAGAAAAATTTTAAATTTTATTTACTAGAGTGTAGTTACTACAAAAAGTAGCAAAAAATAGATTTCAAATATTAAATTTGTGAAACTATATTTGATAATGATGTCCAATACTGGAACTATGATTTATATTCTTATGACATGAATTAATATTATTTAACAGGCAGATGTGATAATATTTTGAATAATAATTTAATACGATAGTTCATAAAATGGGTACTTTTAGATTGTCAAATTTCTTTAAAAATGATTTATTTCATACTAAAAAAGAAATTGAGATCTTGATGTCTGGTACACTAGTTTACAAGATAATTTAACCTGCGCAAAATGTTAATTTGGGACGAGAGACAAGAAAATTCAACCTTTTTTTTTAAGCACTGCGACTTTTTTTTTTTTGAAAAACATGTTTTTGGGACTTTTTCAATTATTCGTTAATATCCCTTTATCAATATTTAATATATAATAATATATAATAATATATAATAATATATAATAATATATAATAATATATAATAATATATAATAATATATAATAATATATAATAATATATAATAATATATAATAATATATAATAATATATAATACTAGCCGGCCTTCGGCACGCTCGCTCCGCTCGCTCGTCTAGAAACACGTTGACTATTTTCTAGATGAACTGCTAAATGGACAACGGTTGGGTGTCGTTCGTGAATTTGGAATGAGAAAATTCGCCATATTGCCTCGTTTCTGCTAATGCAACATCCTATTTTATATTGTGAAATTTCGTCATTCACATTGTCGGCTCTCACACCCAAAATCGCACACCCAAAATGCAGATATATTTTATTGATTTTACTGAGTTGCAATACTCGACGTTAATGTGGGCTTTATACGTTTTTGATAATAATGGCGAAAATGGAACAACCCAACGATTGTCAATTTCCATTTCTTGTTTTTGCACTTTGATTGTGGTTGATCTGCCATTGTCTTCTGTTGATCTACGGCGATATAATGGGTATCCATCGTAGCCCGTAACAGTGTCCGAAGTCAATGCCCTTGGATATCTTTTGAAGCATTTGCCGTCGATCATGCATGGTGAAGTTGGGTTGAGCACACCATATGGTCCGTGGATCATATTCTTTGTGATTACCTCGAACAATTCTGGATCATTTGTTTGAACTGGGATTTCCGCCGATATCACATCATCAATTTCATGCGGTAGTATTTTCTGAGGTAATCCTCTCTTCTGCCATTCTACCGAATACATCCAGCAGCGAACCTCTCCGAATACACTGCTTTTGATAATAAGCAGGCCTGCTGTTTCATTGGGAAATTTCAGTGCTTGGCACTGGTCACATACCTTGTTCATTGTTCCAATTACAACAGATTGACGCGAGCTATAATCGGTCGTATTGTTATATTCGAATGCAGCTCTGTGCAGATTGGATGCATTGCGCATTTGCCTGAATGTTCTTTGATTAAATTCTGTTCTGCATGGATTTCATCTGATTGATTCTGATAATCCCGATTTCGTCTCATTCTCATTCGAGCATGTATGAGCAAAATGTGATCTTGCTTCTCTTAATCGATTCAACTCATTCCTTTGTAAACGTTGTTCCTCAGCTTCAGCTGTTCTTCGGGATGATTGCAATTGAGTTCTACGCGAACGTCTCCCAATGTTACGTCTTTTTGGCGGCATTATGTGCAAATATTGATCTGATCATATTTTTTTACACAGAAATCAAAACATGAATCGTTTATAATTTTTGTGTTTCCTTTCGACAAAAACTATTAACTAAAAAATATTAGTTAATCTGACAATGTACACAATGCCAACCTAAATTAAAAAAAAAATTGTATTGGAAAATCAAATTGTCCTTTTTAGTATTTTCGTCGCAATTTTGTTATATTTTCTCAACCCTAAACAATCCTTGGACTTCCACGAACATTTCAAGACCAAAATTAGCCAAATCGGTTTAGCCGTTCGTGAGATCCTAAGCTTAGAAGGAACATAACATTGTGACACGAGAATTTTATATATAAGATATGTTTAGGTTAAGTAAAAATTATTGAAGTTAAATGCAACCAAATTCGAAAAAAAATAATTTTAGGCCATTTTTCAATTTTTTTTAAAGTAATGAGAAAAAATGTGTGGAATTCCATAATCGGCGCGCATTTGCAGCATTCGTTCCTCAACATCCCGGGCCGCCCTGAAACACAGTTTCTGAGCCTGGTAGTACCGCAACCTTGGTGATAGGCCGAATCAGCTCTCCCGATTTGGTCCTGAGCTTGACCGCTCGAACCAGTTGTAAGAGTAGAGTTTCCAATAACTCTTCGAAGGTGTTGCTTGATTGATCGAATAGCAGATTCCCCTTTTCCTTCACAGTAAGGAGCATTTGGTTCTATCATCCGCCAAGGTGCGTGTGACCACGTTTGTGTGAGATGGTGATGACAACAGTTTTTGCATATCGTCTAGAGCTGGTTGAACTCTTTACGATGAAAGAGAATTCTTTTAAGAACATTTCGAGTCTAAAATCTTCGAAATTGGATTAGAACTACAGAATAACAAAAAAATCCGTTTAGATTTTGGACTGATTATGCTGAAAAATTAAAAAAAAACTGAATTGCACGCAATTAATATCTCTTTTTAAAGGTTTTTTGTATTTAAACTAGTTGGGATTTTTACTTAAATTAACGCACTGGTTTATAACGCTTTTAAATTATATGATTGTCTTTTTGTCATTATGTAAATTTTCAGCATTATGGCATTGCTTTGGGGATTTGCAATATCTCCTCAAAAAAGCTTTAAGCAAATCCTCTCTTGAACTCGCAAAAATTCCTAAATTCAAATTAAATTTTATAAAGATTTTGATGGTTCCTGCAAGCTATACCGGATTGCTTTGTTTTTTTTTTTTTTAATGACAATAATGCTTACGAAAATTTGTATTAGATAAAATACGTCCCTGTATTGTATATTAATACTCGATCGATTGAGCCAATGAAATTATAAAGATATTGCTTGTTTTCAGAGTCGACAAAAAGTGCCAGATACCGCTTATAACAAGTAGATAACTTTCGAACCAATTAGTAAAAGTTTTGTGATTATTTGATGAAATATTTATATAAAATTGAATTATTCCTACAAATTCCATCTTGCATCCTTTAAATCTTCATTCATCATTTGTCTTACACATCTTTTAAATTAATTTTCTATCAGACTGATACGATCTATATTTTAACTAAGGCTTATTTAAGTTCCCGCTGTGTTAACTTGTCAAAAATAAACCTTCACAAAAATAAAAAAAAACTAAGAAATTCCAATTCATTCAGGTATTCAATAAATTTAAATTGTTTTTCCTTATTTTTCGTATGTTTTAATAAAGAACGCATTTTTTTTCAGCCCTCATAGGTATCAATCATTATGCTGCACGCTCCTACTCAAAGTATTCGAAAACCCAACTTCGGCAGAAACAACAGGCGACCATTTTGTCTTTAATATTTTATGCAAATTTTCAATGTAATAAAAATTTTTCGTGCCTACAAATACAAATAGACCCGAAGAAATATACAAAGCACACACACACATGCACACAGATACACTTACACATATGCAAATACAAATTGATGCCAATGCCGTTTGTCTTTCAATACATTTTTCTTGTTCTCCTTTTGGCGCACATTTTGGCATGCATATGTATAAACACACATATCTATGTAAATGTAAATATGTGTGTGTGTGTATGTGTGTGTCGCAACTCTCGGTCCAAGTTGCGATATCTGTAACTCTGTAACCCCCCCGTGACGGTATCAACCAATGCAGCAGCAGCAGCGCCGTGGCACAGTGGTCAAAATCTGTTGAAAATCAGTTGAATTTTAAAGTATTGATTGGCCCAAAAATTATGTGAATTAAGTAATTATAAATGTTATTTAAAATAAAATTATATTAATAACTAGCTGATCCGGCGAACTTCGTACCGCCGTACCGTAACAGTCGATTCTTTCATTTTTTTTTTAATTTATTCTGCTATTCGGGACACAAATCCATTAGTTTTGATAGGACAGCGTGTACATATGATAATGGAAAACAATGATTGTATTTGCTGAGAAATTACAGCATCATTGAGATTTTGATACCAATGTGCATGGTTTTCCTTCCCGGAACCCCTACACTAACATTTAAACTTTATGGTATCGGTATTATAGTTCAAATTTATTATTTTTTTAATTGTTATTACGAATCGTTTGTATGGAAATATAAAACATTTTTGTTTTAAGACTTTTTCAGGAATTTCCTACATTTTTCTCTCCGTAAGAACCATCCTCGTATTTTAAGAAGTATTATAAAAACAAAATTTACAAAATCGGTTCAGCTGCTTTCGAGATTTGCGCTTGGCAACACATTCAGCGATTCATTTTTATATTATAGATTACTTTTGGGGCCTAAAATGTCATAAATAGAAAATTAAGTTTCATTCAGAATTATATATTGTTGCTTTTAAAAATAGTCGAAATTTGAACTAGTTCTTATTAAATAAATTATTATATTTTTTGTAGTCATAATATATTTAAAAAATTATTTTCTCAGAAAATTTTCGAAATTATAAGTTTTTCCGCAAACTATTTGAATAGGTGGTACATCAAAGAAAAAAACTTGAAAACTGGTTCAAATTCTCAAAATAAAAAATATTTTTTTAAGTATATTGGTTACGATTTATGGTCAAGACTTTTACATAAAGGGTGATTTGGCTGAATATATAGGGAGGGCCATCCGTTGGCTTGTTTGTTAATAACATTTTATTCCTATAATTTCCAACAAAATTGTTTAAATGCATATTACATATGCATGAAATTATTGACTTATTTATGAAGAAGAATATCGCCCAAATGGCGAATATCGTAATTTTAGATGACTATTCATTTAAATAATAATTTTTCTTTGGCATTAAAAAATATATTTTTTTTGATATAGCAAGTATAGGGTGGTATCAAAGATTAGTTGCTTACGATTTATGATCAAGACTTTTACATTCATTTTGTTGCCATAACACATATGGAACAGGGCGAACGAATATCGCAATTTTCGATGACTATTGATTTAAATACAAAATTTTCGAGAATATTTTTCTTGATATTGCAAGTACAGAATGGCATCACAGATTCGTTGTTTACGATTTCCGATCAATACCTTAAATGCATTTTGTTGCTGTGCCATATATGGAACAGGGTGACTTGACTTATTATATAGAGTGGGACATCTGTTGGTTGGTTTGTTAATTGCATTTTATTCGTATAATTTCTAATAAAATTGGCCAAATGTATATTAGAAATGCATGAATCAACTGACTTATATATGAAGAATAATATCGACCAATTGGCGAATATCTTAATTTTCAATGACTATTAATTTAAATAAGAAGCTTTCTTTGATATTAAAGAATATTTTTCTTTATATAGCAATTATAGTTTGGTGTCATAGATTAGTTACTTACGATTTATGATCAAGACTTCTACATTCATTTTGTTGCCATACCACACATGGAACAGGGCCAAATGTCGAATATCGTAATTTTCAATGACTTGATTTAAATACAAATTTTTCTTCGGCATAAGGCATATTTTTCTTGTTATAACAAGTATAGGTTGGTATCGTAGATTAGCTCTTTACGATTTCCTATCAAGACTTTAACATTCATTTTGTTGCCGTGCCATATGTGGAACACGCCATCTGTTGGTTGGTTTACTTTTATTGGTATAAATTTCAACTAAATTCGTAAATTTATACTCCAAATGAATGAAACTGCTAACTTACGCTTGAAAAATAATATTGCGAAAAATGGCGAATATCGTTATTTTCAAAGACACTTTTTTTGACGAATACTAATCCGGCTGAGTTCCTAACCCTTGAACGAATAGGTATCACTGAATTAAGTAATTTTGAATCAGAAGTATGTTTATCAGAATCCTTTTTGGACGGGTATGTTCCGAAATATGACTGTTCAACAAACAAACCAGCAGATGGCCAACCCTCTACTTACAGAAAAATGCCTCAGCAATAAATGTTCATATGCCCCAAAAGTTCAAAAGAATTGAAAGACAAGAAAATGGACGGAAATTAACTTTTACTTTGAGGAACACATGTAAAGGGTGATTCATTAAGAATTTTTTTTTTTTTTTAAAGATTTGGCAAATGCAAAATTCATAGAAATGATGGGATCTTTATTTATGATTTCGAAAGGATATTTTATGGCATTTATTTTTTAAAAATAATCTTGTTCAAATGTTGGCCGCAACTGCGTTCCTGAAGGTCCAATTTTCCATGACTCGTTCAAGCATTTCCACTGGTATATGGCCAATAACACGAGTAATGTTGGCTTCCAAGGCCTCAATCGTTGCTGGTTTGTCCACGTAAACTTTTGACTTTACGTAACCCCAAAGAAAAAAGTCGAGCGTTGTGATATCGCACGATCTTGGCGGGCAAGGTACGGGTCCCGTATGTGAAATTAATCTCTCACCAAATTGACCTCGCAATAGAGCCATTGTTTCATTGGCAATGTGAACCGGAGCGTCATCCTGTTGGAACCAAATGTCGTCGAGATCACGGGCAACAATTTCAGGCAGCAAAAAGTCCGTTAAGCCATTGATGGTAACGTTCGCACCTTGCTTATTTTTAAAAAGATACGGACCAATGATTTCACCAGCCCACAGACCGCACCAAACCGTTGTTTTTCTTGGATGAAATGGCATCTGGTGAACCTATTCGGGTTGATCTTCTCCCCAAATACGGCAATGTTGCTTATTCACGAAGCCATGGAGCCAAAAGTGGGCCTCATCACTGAACAAAATTTTGGTCAATATCAACGGATCTTCATCGATCTTACCAAGAGCCCATTCACATTCGGCTTCAATTCTGAGTTGAATTTTGTATGCTTTCAAGGCGAGATCCAAATGTAAAATGCGCCAGGTGGTTGAATACGGCAGGCCAAGTTGTTGCGATCGGCGCCGAATCGATTCCTCGCGGTCATCGTGAACACTGTAAGCTACCACCGCTATATTCTCTTCACTACGTGCTAGATGTGGTTGATTTGGTCGTGTATCATCAAACAATGAATACTGGGTTTCAAATTTGGTGATGGTGTTACGAATTGTGGGTTCGGTGGGTCGATTATGTTGACCATAAGTCGGTCTCAGCGAACGAAAAACATTCTTTGCAGAACGCTGATTTTCGTAGTACAATTGTACAATTTGTAAACGTTGTTCGGGTGTAAGTCTTTCCATGGTGATTTGCCAATGAATACTGACCTCCTTTCCTTTTGACAGCTGTCATGCATCACGCGTGATCCACACGAAAATCCCTATTAAAAAAAAATGTCTTAATGAATCACCCAATATTTTGGTTAGATTAGATTTTCAGATAGAATTCATAAATTATCTTCATTTCACTTACCTTCTTAAATATTTATTTTTTATTTTAAAGTTAAGTTTAATTTAAGCTAGCTTTAAAATCTTGAAAAAAGATTATAATAAAAAAAAAATACTTTACACATCCCAAATATTTCAAAAGTTATTAATTAATTCCATCTAAATCTCCCATTTTGACCACTGTGCATTGGCAGCAGCTTGAAACAAATGCCAAGTTAATGCTTTGGCATACGTCGACATTGATGTCGCTCCCTTCGACAATGAATGCCGCATGGACATGACCTCAATTGCTGTAGTGTGCGTGTGTCTGTGTGTGTGAGTAGCGGATATATATGTATTGGTTTGATCGACATCAATACGCAAGGGCTGTAATATGTGTTAAGCGCCATCAAGCGCTGTCTCTCCGCCGTACGGTAGCCACCCCACATCTCTTAACGCTCTCCCATCCCAGCTGGCTGAAAAAGAGTAACACATTGCTCTCACTGTCATCTTTTAGGCTGACAAGTGTGCGGCATTACAACAACGACAGCTACAACAACAACAGCAACAGCGTATAACAAGCGCCTCTGGCTACATTGGCCAGCTGGCAAAAAAAAATCGCTATTTACTATTGCCTACTTTTTTGCGCGTACTTTGCAGATTTGGGCACACTTTTTATCTGTCTCTGTGTGTGTGTTGCCGTATCTTTAGCCATTTTGTTTAACATATTGTTGAATGACTTAAGCTGCTTTTTTATGCTATTTTCATAGTTGTTGGATGTTGGATGTTGTTTTATTTTGTTGTTGCTTTTTGCAGGTATTTTATCTGTTCGTTCGTTTTTTTCTGTAGGGTTCATTGCTTTCAATGTCTACGCGCGTGTTTGTTTATGAAGCACTTAACTTTAATATTTAATTTAAATGTGCTGTCGGTCTTTCTTTGTGTGTGTTGTTTTCTTCGTGTAAAGTGTTTTATATGTCTGTGTTATGTGAAGAAAAAGGGCGTGCCAATAAAGAGTCTGCATTTAAATATATTCATGTAATTGATGAGGTTTTACATAAGCTTTTTATTGGCAAGCAGTTGCTTAAGCAAATGTATACAAGATTTAAGATGTATATTTCTAATTTAATTATACATAATGCTTCTTTTTTTGGCTTGTTGTTACTTCAAAGTTTTCAAAGTTGGTGCAAGACAAAATTTAAGACATGTCTAAAATGTTAGTGGATTATTAGGCTCACTTGTGTCGACATAAAAAACGTCGAAAAAAACGATAATCCAATAAATTTATCCTTATTGAATATGGCATAAATAAACAATTATTTTTGTACATTTTGTCACATTTGTTTTATATTTTATTTGGAGCATAATTTAGGACTCTAAAAATAGAACAGTAATTACTTATAATCCCTGTACGGGAAATTTTAGTGCTAGTATCCAATTTTTGCCCCAGACGAGTGATTTTCTTGTTTTTCTGTTGGGTCCATATTTAAAACCCATGCCTTGAGAAATGTTGGCCTAATTAGGAAAAATTTTTTAATTTTAGTACGGGAGGCTGCACTGACAAAAGGTCAAAACTTTATTATATAAGGCTCAAAATGAGTCAAGTATTTTGAAAAAGTTCATTGTGAAAGGCGACACATTTTTAATTTTGGGACTACATCAAGACACGTTAAGGCTGGGATTATACTCCTAAATTAGCAAAATTAAGAAAAATAATTAACTTAAATGTTTATGTCTTCAAAGCACTGCTCACGTTCAATGAACTTCATTAGTAAATTATCAAATAATCTCTGAAAAGGTCAAACTAAATAAGGTACCAAAACATTGCTTAATATTCTTACTTTTTAATTTTATTTTAATGAGCAATGCTAATTTTTCATACTTACCTTCAAAATATATACATTTTTTTATTTACAAACAAGAAATATGTATTTTATAAAATATATTCAAAATATTTGACACCTTTTAAAAAAAAAATTTGATGGAAAAGCATTAATTAATTTTATAAATATTGTTGCACAAAATCGATTTGATTCCTTTATATAAAATGGGGTTATGCATTTGTTTTAATGATAAATGGAGATTGAAAATATTTTAAAATAAAAATCTTAAGTCTGAAGAGTTTTGTTGCACTTTATAATTTTGCATTAATTTCTTCATTTTAAATATCTAAATAAATATCTAAAAAATCCTTTGTTAAGCAATTTTTTATTGTAATACATATAATGTTTGACATATTTAAGCACCATAAAAAAATGTAAATGTAATTTTTTTTTTATATTTTGTGATGATTTTATTCCCCGCATGGGTTCCTCACTAGTGCAGGACAAATATGGATTTTTCGTTATTTTTTAACTTTGATATATCGATGTTTCGATACATCGAAGTTCATGTGGCGGTTATTTTTTGGATAATTTATTAATTCCGAGTGGGCATCTGTTGGTTTGGTTATACAAGTAAGTATAAGCCCGGCAGGCGTTGTCCTGCCCAAACTTTTTGAATGCTCTTAAATTGAATAAACATCGTAAGATTCTCTAGTTAGCTTATCTGGAAAAATATAAGATTTTTAGATTAGTTTGCAGCTCGATTCAAACTTGCACCATTATTAGTCGAATGTCGCGCTTCACGTGTCTGTCTTAATTAATTTTTTCACGTTCATTGCGATCATCACGTTCCTGGGCAGTACGAATAGATTGAAAATTAATTTTACTAGTTGCATTTCTTCCAATTGAAATACATCATGCATTGATCGATTAGGAGACGGCATTCCCAATTGTCCTAATGCTTTATTAACCATCGCCAAGCATAGACCTTCAATATGAACTAAAGCTTAATAGTAAACTTCCGGCGTAAATTCCATCACTGGATTACGTTTTGTTTGGCTTACTCGAAACAAAATATCTTCTGATAAATAATCTTGATATTTTATCCAGAATTCAGGTGGATTTGATGGAAAATATGTTGCCAAAATAATCGCAAATAGAACATGTTTTTGATATGGATGAACAGTAATAGCAGCATCTGCTAAAGAATGATCCCAGTGCAAATCATCCAACAAATTCAATTTTGGACATGCCTCTTGATACGTTGCACACAATACGCCATTCACTGTTCTCAATGATTGAAGCGATGTTGGACTTCGAACATTGACTACAACAATACCAGTTTTTCTATATATGGCGCCACCAGAATAAAATTCATACCCTTCTTAGGTAGTACCAACCTTCAAAAGATACCTGTAAAAATTTGACAGCTGTCGGATCATTAGTTTGTGAGTTATCGTATCGAGAGTGACGCTACTTTTGTTATTTTTGAAAACCATGGAAAGTCAAGAGTTTCGTGTGTTAATGAAACATTATTTTTTGATGAAAAAAATTGCCGTCGAATGCAAGAAATGGCTTGATGAGTGTTATCCGGACTCTGCCCCGGGCGAAGCAACCATTCGCAAGTGGTTTGCTAAATTTCATACCGGTCATATGTCAACCGAAGACGACGCATGCAGTGGACGCCCAAAAGAGGCAGTTACGGACGAAAACGTGAAAAAAATCCACAAAATAATTTTGGGAGACCGCAAAATACGGTTGATCGACATAGCCAAGGCCTTAAAGATATCAAAAGAACGCGTCGGTCACATCATTCATGAATATTTGGATATGCGAAAGCTCTGCGCGAAATGGGTGCCGCGCAATCTCACATTTGACCAAAAGCAACAACGCATCGACGACTCCGAGGCCTGTTTGGAGGTGATTTTGCGCAATAAAACCGATTTTTTCGCCGATACGTCACCATGGATGAAACATGGCTCCACCACTACATACCGGAGTCAAATCGCCAGTCGGCCGAGTGGACTGTGTGGCTGCATCCGAACCACCTCCGAAGCGTGGAAAGACGCAACGGTCAGCAGGCAAGGTCATGGCCTCTGTTTTCTGGGATGCGCGAGGAATTATTTTTATCGACTATCTCCAAAAGGGCCAGACCATCAACAGCGACTATTATATAGTGTTACTGGAGCGTTTGAAGGCCGAAATCGCCAAGAAACGACCACAAATGAAGAAGAAAAAAATCTTGTTTCACCAGGACAATGGGCTTCGATCCCATCCACCGTATTCTCCGGACCTTGCCCCAAGCGACTTTTCCTCTTCTCGGACCTTAAGAGAATGCTCGCCGGAAAAAATTTCACACCAACGAAGAAATCATCGCCGAAACTGAAGCCTATTTTGAGGACAAGTCGAAGGATTACTACCGGAAGGGTATCGAAAAACTTGAAGACCGTTATAATCGCTGTATCGCTCTTGAAGGCAACTATGTTGAATAATAAAAGCGAATTTTGACAAAAAAATATTTTTTCATTGAAACGATACGGAATTTTCAGCCCACCTGTTATATATATAGATTTTCACATAATAAAATTGAATTAACAAATAAACCAAGAGATAACTACATTTTCATAAAATACTTTTCAAAACTAATTACATTTTATAGAAAAATAAGCAAAGAAATAATTAATAACAATTCAAAAGGTTATACAAAAAATAAAAAAGGGTTTGAGCAGCCGGTCCCAAGCCCAAAAATCTCCTTCACACATGGATTATAGATAACCACCAAAAAATCCTATAAAGCTAGGTAATTTTGACATTATCTAAGAACAATTGGATCTTCGGATTCAGTTGCCCAAATTATGAATTATAACAAAAAATGTTCTATTCCAGTCAAAGCTGCAGTCTCATAATCTTAAAAGTAATTTGAGTTCTATTTTTTATGGTTATTGAATAAAATCATGTCAACGTTTTGTGATTTAAGTAAACTTCGCTTGTTGCTCATTAGATTGCCATGTGCTTGTTTTCTGTGAATGTTGTTGTTTTTTGATAATCGAAAATCGACATAAAAATATCGATGAGCGGAAAAAGATTGATGTATCGATATAACATCGATGTTACTTCCAGCACTATTTCTCACTATGCTGTAGAGCACTACAAATAGAAGATTTATTTTAAATTGCTTCACAAATTTTCTGTATTTAATTACTTTTGTGTAGCTATGAATTAATCTGCAACATTTAGTTTTAGCTTTTTTCGTTGGTGCAAATTTTGCTATCTAACTTTGTTACAAAGATTATCTTTATCAACACTTTATTTTCGTAGCATATGCATATATAAAAAAATGCATAATAAAATTTGCGTGGTTTTTCTCTTATATACAAAACCTTCTTATGCAAAATATAATATTTTACGTTGAGCTCAGTCAATTCTGCCTCAAGTTGCAACCATAATAATATACTCTTTTGCATTATCTATTCTAAAAATACATTTTTTTAAGTATATCTCATAAGATAACTTACCTAGTTATTGTTTTGGCACTTTATATGCAAATTCACATAATGCTAGAGCATACTTTTAAGCTCTATTTTTTAATCAAAAAACACAAACGGAACGCTCAAAGCGTTAAAAAATAAGTTCATTTTTTTTGTTTTGTTTGTCTGGTTTTACAGTTTTCAGCTTGACTTGGTAGCCAACAACAACAACAAGAACAAAAACTGAACAGAACTGAAAATTGCCGAGGGGCTATATGAAAGTCAGCTCACACCTTAGTGAAGATACCCCCTCAAAAAAACATAGAGCACACACTTATAAAGGAAAACAATTTGAACTCGCCAAAATGTGGCAATTGCCCCGCTGCTGGGGCCAACAACAACAACTTTTCACCTGAGCAACAATAACAACAACACAAACACCAACAACAACAACTAGAAAGAAGAAAATCGACACATAAATAACATTGTTGCTGTCGAGAGAAAATTGTTTGTAAAAATTTTTGGCCCCCTAGCTAACAATATATAACCGCTAACAGTAACAACCACAACAACAACAGCAACAACAACAATAAGCAACAATGCCAACAGTAACTACAACAATGAGCCAAAAAGAAGACATTAACTTATTAAATTATTGTTTTGGCCATAATTTCAACGACACTAAAATTAAAAAACCATTACCCAACCACCGCCATTATTTCCTAAAATCACAAAATGGAGTGAGCAGTACCGCTAACAACAATAATAACAACAGCAACAACAACTACAACGAAAGCAACCACAAAACAACAATGTAAGTGAGAGAAAGAAGCAACAAAAGCAAAAGGAAGAAGCAGCGGCAGCAGCAACAGGAAAATATATTTCCGCTTAATTTATTAACGATTTTTGTTAGCTCTAAACTTTGCATGTGTGTGTGTGTTTAGTAGCTGTGTGTGAGCGTTAACGAGGGTAGATTGAGTAGTTAGTGGCTAAGGGCAGTTAGTAAATGGATAAACTCACAGTTTTAATGCCTTATCGGAAAAATTTAGTTTGTCAAGATTAGAGATATACAGTGGTAGCATATGTAGAAAATTATGTTTCCTTAATTGCTCTAAAATTTCAATTCTCGGTGCTACACAAGGTTCGAAATGGTTTTAAAATCTCTAAAAAATGTTTCGAAATGGTAATAAATTCAACAATAAACCCAATTTTATTGAAAGCAACATTTTGGAAAAGGCTTTTGAGTTGTCTAAGCTGTCGAATTTGATGTTCCAGCAATGAAACACCAAAATTCCAACTGTATGCGACGGAAAACTCGCCGTAAACAATTTTATTGTGTTTTTGGGTACGAACAGACTCAAAAACGCAATGTATGTGTGACAAAATATAAAAATAGTTTTTAAAGAATTTGATTGCGCTCAAAAAGTGATAAAATCAAAATGAAAAATCAAGCAAAAAATATACACTGGAACTGAAAATCAATAAACGTTCGTTCATATGTATAGTGAAAAAACTAATTTTTTCGATACATTCTGAAATGGTTTCAAAAATGAAATTTGCCATATTTTTTGGCTTGTAAGTTGTCATACATCTATTTTCATTATTTTGCATTACATTCGTACTTTATATGACTGTCATATCATATCATATATACAGTCATATTCATATGACTCTTTTAATTTGTGAAAATATTATTAAAGCTAATTTGAATTGTTTTTAGTGAATTTTTCAGCCATTTTCGGATACATTTTTTCAATATTTTCTGTAACAATTTATTTTTAGTATAGCAACCAAGAAAAACTTATCACAATAAACCATAAGTTTGTCTTTTCTGGAAAGGTTATTATTTGTTTTTAAATTCCATTTAATGTTTAGTTAAAATCAAAACCAATAAATTTTCATAAATTTTGCGTTTTTATTTAAAAATTTTAAAATTAACTGTGCAACAAGAATTTAGAAATAAAAACCAATCAGTGTTTTGAAAGAAACTATTGTAGTCAAAAGAAAAACAAAAATTGAATATAAACCTTAGCAAGAGTATTTTACCATTCACAATGCTGCTGATAGTTAATGACAACTGTTGGCTCGTAGGATTCTCACTCAAGCTCATATTTTGGACGATATAAACACTCAAATTTATTAATCAGAAATTTAAATCAAGAAATTAAAATCTCATAAAAATATTTCTTCCATAAATCACTCCTATCCCTAGTGTGAAATTTTCAAAAAAAAAATTAATTTTTTTTCCATATTTCGATAGGTTATACCTTTAAAAATAACATACTAAAATTTTATCTCGATATCTTAAATAGTTTTTGAGTTACAGCCATTTAAAAGAGTAGCCGCTCGGCAGTTAGATAGTTGGTATATTCCTGAGATCGCGTGTCATTTCAAAAATATTTAATATTTTATTTCAAAAATTTTACTGTGTATTCTCAAAACATGTATAAATATACCCTCAAAATTTTAAATAAATGGATTCACTAGTTTTTGTTTTTTTTAATTCCCAAAAATGACATTTTTTTAGGTTGTCACACTAGGTGTGTCCCTTAAACGCGTTTTTCTCGAAACAGCATTTTTCGAATTTGCTGGAGTGATTACTCGAAGACAAATGATCCGATCGCTATCAAATTTTTTTTGCATCTCCTCTATATAGTTCTCCATACGATGAACCTCCAGTTTTTTGATCTGATCAAAAATCGAATTTTGGCAGGCCAAAAACGACCAAAATTTTGGGAAAAATTTAACTTTTTTTTTCAACATGCCGCCATTTTGTCAATTTTCGATTTTTTTGTTCGCCCGAGGTTCATCGTACAGACAATATGTTTTAGTTTTACGAGAATTTTGTTTTTTTTTAGGTTTTATCAACGGAGAAGGCTGCAATCACTCCAGCAGTGGAGGACCTTTTTTTTTGGAGCCGCCGGAGATCGCGTGTCATTTCAAAAATATTCAATATTTTATTTCAAAAATTTTACTGTGAATTCTCAAAACATGTATAAATATACCCTCAAAATTTTAAATAGATGGATTCACTAGTTTTTTTTTTTATTAATTCCCTAAAATGGCCTTTTTTTTAGGCTGTCACACTAGGTGTGCCCCTTAATTCGTATTATCAAATAAGTGTCCAAATGTACTGAAAAAAGTGTAGGAAAATAGTAACTCTGTTCTGTCATTCTCATAAAAGCGTAGACTGTCGAAATTAATCGTCTGAAAAATGAAATCTCTAAGATTTCTGTGACACCATGGTTTTTTACTAGAGATTTGATTCATACCTAAAATCTCTAAAGATTTCTGTGTCTCCCCAGATATTTGAAAAAAATCGTTTTCGTAGCAAAATTCACATAGCAAAAAACCAACTTTTCGAAATTAAAACGAAATTGGTCTGCTTATATTTCTCTGGTTTATATTAGAATGGTTTTGATTATTAACTACTTATTTCATAAGTAGTATTATTTCATAATCGATTAAAATTTTAGCTATGAATAAAACTGTATGAAACATTTTTTTCAATTTTAAGATTTACGTTCGAATTCGAATTTTTTCTAACATTTGCTGAAAATAACGAAAAATTTCATATGGACTAATCCATTAAATTGACAAAAATCTGTTCCATGTGTAACACCAGATTACAAATATTAGGGTCATCGAGAGAACCTTCCTAAAAAAGTTTTTTTTAAGGTAATTCGGGGTCGAGTTTTTTTTTTCTTAAGCACCGCTTTCGAGATATTTGCGAAAGACGTGTTTTTGGACACTTGTTTTAGTTTTTCGGTAAAATTTCGTGAATATAAGTTTGTATCGACATGAAAGATGATTAGACCGAAAGGTGTTTATGTGCTCTTCCAGTAATATGGTGTAAACTAGTGTAATCTATAGGTAATTAAATTATCTATAGGTTTGTAATCAAAATCAGTTTAATAAAACCAGAGATATTTGCTTTTAAGCAGACAGACATTTTATTTAAGCTCGAAAGAACTTAACCATGAACCATGAAGCAATTTTTGGACTTCAATTTCGGATTAAGCGTGCCATTTTGCTACAGATAGAAGTAAAACATATTAAGGATACATTTTGCTGCAAGCTAGTGAAATTTGATTGACGAACTTTCCTTGTAATATCCTCCTGGAAAAAAAGAATTTCTTTCTAATATATTTTGTTTTCAACAAAGTTTTTCATATTCTGTGGGAAGAGGATACATGAGGATAGCTAAGTTGGTGGAGTATTTTGACGTTCGATTCTCAATTAAAACAAATTTGTTTTAATATTTTAATTTATAAATATTTTTTTTTATTTTAGTCTTCACTTTATGTCTTTTTTATTTATTTTATCTATTACTTACTATTACGTTTTTAAGTCTTTTTTTGTATTAAATTATAATCTATGTTTTAAATATATATTTTTTAAAAATTGTACTTTTTAATAATACACAAAATAATATTTTTTTTTATAATTTTAGCGCCATCATATATTGTATAAAGTTCCTATCACTTCTTTTTTTGGTAAGTCTGTCTTAATTATCTTTAAAAATGATTATCTGAAAAATTTTAATTTCTGACGGTCACAGTAATACGTTGTTAGCCATAACAATAATAACAAATTCCAAACCAAAATAAAAAAAATTACGAACTATTACGCCTCCCCTCGTATGTATGTATGTATTGCTGCTTATTGTATCTGTGCGGTGAGCACACTAAGTGATTTTATGTAAGGCACAGCCGGTGTGGTGTTGTTCCCATGTTCCCATCTTTCACTTCATCATCCATATTTATTTTTTCTTCTTTTTTTTTATGATTTGCACATAATTATAATTGAAATTGCGACGCGTCGAAGCAACGTGTCAGAGGCAAAAGTAAAACTGAAATAAAAAGAGATGAGAGCGATGGGTGAGATGGGAGGGAGAGTAGGGAAGAAACAGTACTTGGAGTGCCAATAAATAATAGAATTAAGCCATAAACTAATAAATGATGTGCCAAGACGTCTGGCCATAAATGTGCCGGCCTCTTACATAATAATAAACAAAGTTAATCATTTAGGATAATTGAAATTTTTACGAGACACTCAAAATTATGTTTTTTTCTTCCTTATTTTTTTTCTCCTGCTTTGGCTTCTTTTTGTTTGCATTTGCTTTGAGGCGTTGCTTTTGTAGCTTCTTCGTACAGGTAGCTTAGATCTTATGGCTAAGGGGCTCATTAACTGTGAAGTTAAAGCCTGCTTTTCGGAGATATTTTATGAGAGTTGCATTATCTTATAGACTTGTAGTATTTGTTGTTAACGAGGTGTAAATTGAATAAATAGAGTAGTAAATTTGGTGAATATAAAGAAATAATAAATACAATTTACAAGGAATAAATAGAGGCAGAAAGACTTTACAAGGAGAAATAAGAATTACTTTTTCGGTTGGCTGGCAACTCGGATATTAATAGCAGTCGTTGAAAAATATTTAATTTTTCTTTAGAATTTATTTCGCTGATTTGAAACAGAAGTTTATTAAATAATGGATTATATTACATAAAGTATCTATCAAAAATGTGGGTATTCTGCTGTAAGCAATCAAATTTTTTGAATAGGACGTTAAAAATTTAAATAGTACAATAATACATACATAATAATATATAATATAATTTTTAAGTATTTCCAATTTTTTTTTTTTGAGGAAAGCCCACAGTAAAACTCTTTTTTATTTTAGATAATTTTATAGAACTTGGAAATGATATCTTAAAAAGTGTTTTGACAAACAAACATTTCAAAGCGTCGAGCATTATTTTGCAGTTTAGTTTTTATTTAGAATTGTTGTTAATATGTCTAAAAACTATTGCTTGGGATAGTAATGTTTGGTCAATCAGCTATCGCAAAAAATTTTAATAAATTTTGGAACATAATACTACAGCTTTTTCTGTAAAAAACATTCCATTCTAACATATAGTGTATTAACCCTAAAAAAAGAAAAGAATATGTGCCAAGACAATAATAGATCCCAGTGTAGAATTGAATCTCGATTCTAACAAATTCTTTATTATTAATAAGAACCGAAAAAATATGTTCCATAAATTTAAATCGATGACTTCAATTCATTTATTCATCCAAAATTCAATTTTTATACATAATTATATTTTCAAGATTGTTATGAGTTTTATCAAAGATATTACAGCAAATTAAAATTTATTTATATTACAATAATAATTTTTTACAATAAAGAATAAATATTTTTAAAGGTAAAAAGGGAAAGCCTTCATTTGACAAAAAAAAAATATAAAAATCAAACACTAATTGAAAAATTAATGTATATGGTTGACTATTTTCACAATAGTCGACAATATATTGTATCATTAATTTCAGTTGTTAGTATTTAAGTACTTATGATATCTCTCTGCATTCTCTAATTATGTCATAAGAAGAGTTTGTTATTTTGTTAAAATAGTTGAGGTTCTGTCTCATGATGAAATCTGTGAATTTTTCATATCCTGTTTCGAGGTGCAACAAACGCGTGGAATATCTCCAGGGCTTGTTGTTTATAATTTTCAGACATTTATTTTGTATGATCTGCATTTTTTTCAAATGACTGTTAGCAGCTTTATACCATACTGGAGAGGCATATGATAAAATTGGTCTTAGAACGTATTTAAAAATTAAGTTTTTATTCTTGAAATTTAATCGTCGATGTAAGAGTGTCCACAGGGCTCTCAGCGATTTCATTGCCTTTACACAAGTTTCGTCTATATGTTTTTGGAAACTGAGTTTTTTATCGAGAATGACACCCAAGTATTTGACGTGGCTCTGGATAACAATATTATTATTTTCAAATTGTAGTTGTCTTAATGGAAGCCGCTTGTAGGACTTGTTGTATGGGAAAATTATGGATTGAGTTTTCTCGTGATTTATTTTTATTTTCCACTTAGAGAAATAATTGTTGCAGGCTTTCAGACTTTTTTCCATTTTTTCCAGAAGAGCGCTGGTGAGTTTACTGGATGCGATTAGGACTGTGTCATCAGCATAGTAGGCAACATCGATTTCTTTTGGAGGCTAAAAGTCTGATGTATAAATTATATATAAAAGCGGAGAGAGTATGGAACCTTGAGGTAATCCAGCAGGAATGTATTTAATTGAAGAGAGTGTGTTATTGACAGAGACAGCAAAAGAACGTTTATCGAGGAAGTCTGCTACTATTCCACAGAGATACTTGGGCAAATCTTTTTGAATCAATTTGTAGAGCAGTCCGTTGTGCCAAACAGTATCGAAAGCTTTTTCAATATCTAGTAGAATTATACCGGATGATTTTTTGCGAAGTTGTTAGTTAAAATTTTATTTTTTATTCTGCTAATTTGGTGAACGGTACTATGTTCTTTTTTGAACCCAAATTGTTCTTTAGATATTGTACCATGTGTAGAGAAAAAATTGTTTATTCGATATTGAATGAGTTTTTCGAAGATCTTTCCCAGATTACTCAAAAGACTTATCGGTCTGTAGCTCTTTGGGTCATTCTTAGGTTTGTTGGGATTATGAACCGCGATGTCGATAGCTTTCTTGAATGCTCGTGGGAAGTAATTCAATCGGAAGCAGCTGTTAAATATTATTAAAAGCCATTTTATTGCCTTTTCGGGTAACTTTTTGAGTAAAATGTTAGGGACTTTATCCAATCCGGGAGATTTAGAAGTTTTAAGTTGCGATAAAATAGTAGTCAGTTCGTTAATTGTAACAAGTTCTATATTTTCGGTACTAGGTGGTTCAGATTTGAACTTAAATGCTATTGAATCAATTTTTGAATCCAAAGAATGTGAAAAGTTGGTCGTGAGGTTGTGGACCTGTGCAGAAGTATCTGCTAAGTTTTCAGCCTTTTCTTTGTCCGAAATAAGTTTAAATCTATGACTTAAAACTTTACCTTTATAATATAAACTTTGCATTATAATTTTAATTTCCCAAGAATGGAAATAAATATTTTTTATACCATAACTTGGAAAAAACTGCGCCAGCGATCAATAAAAATTCAGATCGATAAAAAACTTCCTGGAATTTTTAATTGTTTAACGTTGTAACTTAATTACAAAAATATATTTTTTACTTTTTTTCGAATTGTGCCTTTACTACAACATTTTTTTTTTACCAATCCTTTTATTGAACTTTTTTGTTTTATTAAACATTAATTTTTATAATTTTTTAAAGTAAAATATAATATGCAAATCAGTATTTTGTTAAACAATATTTTTTTTTTTTTTCTTATGTTATGAAAAAAATTGAAACAATAAATAGGCAAAAAATTAAAATGAATTGTTTTAAAATTATTTTCAATGCATATTAAATTTAGTTTAAATGAGAATAATTAATTTTGCTAAAATTTGTTTTTGTATTATTTATTTCAGTTTATAAAAATATTAGATTGACTTTTGCACAAAAAATGAAACAAAATTAGCCATGTATTAAATTTATTAAAAAGTTAACTTATTAAATTGTTTGTTTGATGATTTTCGTTACTAATAATTCGTCGTGTTCCGGAACCGAAAATTTGATACAGAAAACAAATAATTAAAAATAATTGTCAATAAATATCTAACTTGAAATTAGCCTAAATTAAATCTAAGAAATAGTAAAGATTGCTTAAGGGGACGCTCCCCTGGATTTGGGCAAAAATTAGGCAAAGATTGCGAAAAAAGGACCATCTTCTGGTTATGAGTATTGTATTCGATTAAAAAATTATTTCAATTAATATTCGTTATAGATTTATTTTATTTAAACTTACATTATTTTATTAAAGGCTATTGGACTTCTGTTGCATATTTTAAGGATGGCTTATTTTATTTATGTTAAGTTCCGAGGAGTTATGGTAAAACATTTATAATTTCCTTGATTTTAATTGGAAGACAGCAAAGTTTCGAATATTTCGTATTGTAAATTCTTATAAGGATCTGTTCTGTCCAAAATATTTATTGCTTAGATGTTCTCAATCGATTAACGAAACATTCATGATTTTCTGTTAAGGGGTTAGGCCACCTTCACGAACAAAAATCAATCATATATTAGGGATTTTTTTTAAATGAAAACCGAAGAATGTTGAGCAAATTCATAATAATATCTTCAATTAATAAACATTAGTGTGTTTATTTAAAATTTATCGATTTTTTTAATGGAATAATTACGTCAGTATAGTCATTTGAACGAAGATTTTTATGAAATTCAGAATTGTCTGAAAATTGCGAAGGATTCCGCAAAAAATCACGTTTTCATCTAATTTTCTGATTGTTCTAATTGTTATGTAAAAAAAAGTATTCCTTCTAACTTGAAAATCCTACCTCACGCACAAGCTGATAGATTTACGAAAATTTTAGTTTAAAAAACATTCAAATCGGTCAAGAATTGTAAGAGTAGCGCACACCGTTTTAAAAAACGTCGTTTCGAGAAAAACCGGCTTAAAGTTTTCGAGCACGACTCCAACCGCATGGACCTGTTGGCTTCAAGTGTCAAAAAATTATTTTTGCAGATCGATTTGTCCTAAATTAATATACTTCGTGTATTCTTAAGACTAAAAGGTAGCCTTTCGAGGAAAAAAAAAAAAAAAAACGATTTTCCAAAAGTTCAAACCCCTTAAAAGCATGGAAATTATATATCTTTTTTCATATTTTGCTCTATCGTAATCCCTATTCCACCTAGGAAACGCCTTGCCTTTTGATCTACAAATTCTCTTGCTTTTTGTTAGTATATTTTAGTTTAAGTCTATCTGCTGGCTGCAATACCAACGATACTTGACTTATTTTTCATTGTAACATTTTTATCATTTCACAGCCTTTTAGAGTCTATAAAAATGGTTAACACATTTTGCAGATTTTCTACCAAGCTTTCATTGCCCACTCGAAAAGCTTACGACAAAAACCCAACCAAAACCACATTATACATTTACACCTTCTGCTTTATCCCACTTCAACAGCTCCATAATTTGTCCATTGGCATTCCGGCATACCCTAAGCCCCCAATCATTTGCAATTTGTTATAGTAGTTACTTTAAAGCGTAAATTCTCCAACCGAAATATACAGATAAATAGACAGAGTCAAGACATAAAATACCAAATCCCATATGGCCCACAAACCAAATACGAAATACAAAATACTTGATATGCGTATTGCTATAAAAAGCCGCAGAGCGTATAACTCGAAATCTCAAAATATGAAATAAAAATATAAAAAAAACCCCAATGAGAGGGAAAACGAACTGAACCCAAATGGAATTTTGGACAAACTGACAAGCTTTAAGCATAGACAGGACAGGGCTATATGTAAGAGCAACAACTTTATGACTTGATTTTTTTTGTTTTTGTTTTTTTATTTTTTTTATTATAATTTCATATTTTATGTTGGCAAATTTCAAAGGCAGCTAGCAGCTAACATATTTGCATAAATTTTTTAGAATTATACTTTATGATTTTTTACGATTTTGTTTTTATTTTCTTGCGCCCAACATACGCACTCAAACACATACAAACGCATGTACGAGGTGAGATTGAGAAGTTCGGTACAGTTGTGGAAAATTGGAAAATTATCGATGTTTGTAAAAAGTATGATTTTTAGGGGGCTCAAAAATTTGTTTTTATATTTCTTATAATTGTCGAATATCGATTATCATATCGTGCCGATTAGACTTGTCCATTCGGAATATATATACTCTAGGTTAGGTTTGGTAAAAACTACATATAACGATAACTACAGATTAAAAAATAGATTATATTATCAAATTGGCAAATGGGAATTGGTAACGAAATTTAGACTAGGCATAAAGGGAATATCTTAGTTTGCAGAAAGATAACTGGAGGTCGTAGTAGGTGAATTTAAAAAAAAGATGGAAGAAATATACCCAAATTATTCGAAATTAAATTAAATTCATATAAACGAAAACATCTTTTCAGCTCTCCAATAGATAGCATTTTTATATCTAAATATAAGTGCCATATATTAACCATTTGTTCGCGTGATCTGTCATTGAAACCAAGCAATCTCCTTTCAACCTGGAAGATCCCCCTTTTAAGAGGATTCTTTGTTCACCCTTAATATATAATATTTTATTGTTGATCCCATAAACATGGTCTAATTCTATTTGGAATTTATTATTTATTAATTTTTCTAAAATAAATTTGGAAAGGCGAAGGCAGACCTGAAGATACAAATCCTTCTATTAGTTCCTCGAGAATTTTGAGCGATTTTTTGTCTTTCATCAAAAAGATGAAACTTTAAAAGTAATTTAAAATTTTTTTTATTAAGTTCAAAGTCCATATATGAAGGGTTTCTTGAATAACCAACTTACCTTCTTCTGCCAGGCACTGGTGGATCAATGATGAAATTATGGTAGATGTTCGTGGGATTTTTATACCCTACACCCTAAGGTACAAATGGTGTTTTAAGTTTGTGCAAGTCAAAAAAGTATGTCATATACAGTAGAAGACTTCGGAGATATAGACATATCCGTCTGTTTATCTATCTGTCCCCATAGACATCTAGATCTCAGAGTGGGCAAGAGCTAGAGCAATAAAAGTTCCTTTGTTATTATTTATTATTGGGTGTAGAAATGTACTGCGACCCAAGTGGATCTATTGTACCTCCTGCATAGCTCAGACCTCTCCCAAAAGTCCTACGACCTGCATGTATCCCGTCATAAGCTACGTCAGGATTCTCACAGTGTTCTTCCCGTGAGTTAACATGTCTTTGAACCTCTTACTATTGTAGTTGGAGAGAAGAGTTTTTGACTGTTTAAACCTTGGTATCTGCGCCCAGTGAAGTAGTTGATTTTTTTTCTCTATTCTCAGTAGGTCCCTTACCACGTGGTTACCAATCCCACAGTGTGGTTTAGGACCGATTAGCGATGTTGCTGCACCGGTTCTCGCAGGTCTATATGTCAGTTCATTTCCAGGAATATTGTTATGTCCTGGAACCCATCTTATTCCTGGATCCTAAATTATCCAGTGACCTTCTCCCTTCTTTGACCAGCCTTAATATGATCTTGGCTTTGCTTTATATCCTTGTCATGGTAATTCTTTTGCAGATTGAATTCTACATACACGTCTTCCAATAGCACAGTCTTCAGCTGAGGACAAATCGGTCGAAAAAACATTCTAGGTGCAAATTGCGTTTTCGATAAAAAAAAAATATAAAAAAATAGCAAATTTTACGTTTGGAAGTATTTTAACGTTTCCAAGCTCTTCTAAAAATCGGTTTCCTTTATAACAGATTTTTTAAATATGTAAATAATTCGCTTGCTTTGCATTTGTTTATTCAGGAACTCTTTGGGACTCAAAAAATTTTGGATTTCTTTGATTGCATTGTAAATTTTAGGATATCTCAAATTCGTTCTCGCCAGACTTAAGTGCGTGCCATCTTAACTTTTTGATTTCATTGTTTTTTTTAATTGGTACTGCAATTTGAAGAAAATTATTCCAATTTGATTTATTTCAATAGATAGTAAATTAGTTAGTAACCTCTTAGACAGAGGAACGAAAATCCTCCAGTACCGCACACTACGCAAGCGAAACATGGTTGTTAAGCAGGGAAATGAAAAAAAACTCCAAATATTCGAACGTAAAATCCTACGAAAAGTCTTTGGAGGTATACAAGAAATCCAAATATGGCGACAACGATATAACCATGAGGTTTATAGCCTATACGATCACCCCCATATAATTACATCCCTTAAAACAGACCTCCTACGATGGGCTGGCCCATCTCTTGTTATCCTTCTAAACGAATAATGCTTGGAAACTGTGTGTAGGTAGCCAAAGAAGGGTTAGACCAAAGTTGAGATGGTTGGATGGGATCGATCAAGATGTTGAGGATTTAGGACTGAGATGTTGGAGAACAAAAGCCCGAGATCTCGACGAATAGAGACAAAAACTACAACAGCAAAGACCCAACCAGGATTGTCTCGTCAATGATGATGAGATAGTAAATTTAATCTCAAAATCCTAACACTGGGTACAGGCTGCCCCAATTTTATTATTTTATGCGACACTCTTCTTTCTTAACATCTTTTTGCCTAACCAGCCGACTGAAACTTTGCTAGCCGCCCTTTTTAAATTTTTTGGTTAGCCCTCTTTTGCAGCAGTAGTACATTGGCTGGTCATATTATTTTTATGCCAATGTAAGCTGAGCTGCTCGTTGCCGCATAAAATTTCCCAGAAAAGCAAATAAAACAAAAACAGAAAATCCAAATAGAAAGCAAAAAAAGAGAAAAACTGAAAAACTTTGAAAAATGTAAAACCGGCAATGTTGACGCTGACATGCCACATGTGAGTTCTGTCTAGGTAGCTCCGACATTTTAGGTTGTTGCTTGCTTAGAATAAAAGCAACAACACACATACAGATACACAAACACAAACACACACACGGATACACACACCGACAACAAGGCAAAACATAACCAATTTGTGTCACCATAATTGTAATTCGGCTATGCTCACAGCAGCTGTCCCGCTCTGACACACAATCTCAATATGTGTGCGTGTGTTTTTTTTTTGACTCCAGGGTTTCAACTCTTTTCAGCTTTGTCCGTTAGCCGGCAAAATGGAATAACATAAAAAGAAAACAAGAACAACAACAAGCACGTTGAAAACAAAATGGGTGCGTCAAAGTCGGGAATATTCGGCTATAAGTTACTCTGCAGTTAGGGTTGTCAACTTTTAATATGAATATATCGGAGGAGTTGGAAATCCTTCTTAAACGGATATTACTGCGAATTTAAAGGAAAAAATAAACCGATAAACTATTTCCAATTTACAAAATTTATAATGCTAAAAAAGGTAAGCTCCAATGTCGGGAATTCTCGGCTATAAGTTGCTCTGCAGTTGGGTTGTCAACTTCAAATATGGATTGTGATTTGTATCGGAAAAGTGGGAAATCCTTCTTACAAAGATTTCTACACATTGCTGTGAATTTTATGGGAAAAATAAACTTTTTAAAGCGATTTGATAAACTTCGTATTTCCAATTTACAAAATTTGTAATGCTAAAAAATAAATCAAGCGCCAAAGTCGGGAATTCTCTGCAGTTAGGGTTGTCAAATTCGAATATGGATATACGTATATTATTGCGCTTTATATTGGAAGAAGCGTATCTTACAACTTTTTTTAAAATTCAAATTCTGAAATCGAAATCGAAGCGCCGAGTTTGCTAATCATTGCCAAAGAGTTGGCCTACTTCTTATTCGATTTTTTTTCTAAAACTTCTAAAAGCGAACCGATGGACTATTTCCAATTTACAAAGTCTACAATGTTAAAAAATAAAGTACGTGGGAAAGTCAGGAAATCGCATCTATGAATTTCTCTGCAGAAGGGTTGATAATTGTATTGGGAGAAGCGCATCTTAAAACTTTTTTCAAAATCCTTAAAATGTAAACGAAGCACCGAAGTCGGAAATAATTGATAAATAATTTTCCTACAGCAGGGTAACATAAATTTTCGCTTATTACTGCGAATTTTCTTCCAAAATTTCTAAAAGCTCACCGATGAACTATTTCCAATTTACAATGTTAAAAAACAAAGTAAGAGCCTAAGTAGGAGATCCGCATCTACGAATTACACTGTAACAGGGTTGACAACTTCTAATCTAGAGAAGAACTATTCCCAAAATACAAAATTTAGGCAATTTCATTACAGTTTTATTTAATATTATTAAAATATATATATTTTTTTTTATATTTGGAAATCATGCTATTTATTTTTCAACAAGCAAAGTGAATACTGAGGCAACCACATTGTATTTTTTTTTTATTATTAGTCCATAAGTTCATTTTATATATTCTCAAATAAAAAATGTTTATCTTATAATCTATTTGCAGACGCAATTGCTTTTAAAATTATTCCAAATTTTCCCAAACTTACAATTTTTGTAAACAAAAAATCGTGCTTACAATCAATTTTACGCATAATTCTTAAATTCTCGTTTAAGACCAAAAATTTCGCTTTTGAATCAAATTCTAAATTTTTTTTTAGGTATTTAATTACACTAGTCGACAAATTTAACACTTTTTTTTTCCAGAGATGACACTTTTGTTGTACAAAATAGTTTTTTTATTACTCTCCCATAGCTTGATTTTTTATAATAAATACTCAAGTGAACGTTTGTGTAGATTAACTCTATCACAGAAGTTTGAAATCGTCATCCGAACCTTAGAAAGCACTAAATATTCACTTTGATAATTTATTGAAATTTAGTTAAACTTAATTTACGAGGTTAATATTGACAATTAGATATATTATTCATAATACCCTGCAAGTAATGGATATAAAAAAAATTATTATATTATTCTAATGCATTTTCTTTATACACAAAAATGGTAAATTATAAAACTAATTGTGATATTTTTCTTATATTTGCAGGTAAGCTTTAAAACAACTCATCGAATCGAACTAGCGTCTAAGACCACAAAACTCTTGATTTTCAAAAGTATGATATTTCAATTATTTTTTAATATTGTCCAAGCCTAAATCGCGACTTATAGGAAATTAAGCGAAGGTTCTTTCAAATTTGCCCGAAAAGAAGGCGAAGTTTGGGAATTATTTGTAGCAAAATGAAAAGACTTAAAAACTTTCTGTTTTGATTGCTTAATGCGATTTTTATGTCGCCAAATTCAAAATGGAAGCTCTTGAAAAAAGTGTCTCACTGAAATTAATAAAATAATCTATGGTTCATACGAAATCAGAATGAGTTTTGACGAAAAATTAACTGAAATGTTGACGTTCGAGAACAATTTTTCATATATATTGTTGGTATATGCCATACAAAAAATCACATTCTTCTACACATGCTTGAAATGAAGGGGATCGGAACAACAGATCAAGACCTGTGCTTGAAATTCTGATGAAAATTAATATTATTCTGTTTTTAAAAATAACGATTTTCTCGACAAAATTTGAAAGAACCTACCCTTAATATTATTTTAACATTTTCAGAGATTTTAAAAAATGCAAAGTTTTCCCATTCACAAATCTCGATTATGTTCTGTTTTTGTTCTTTTTGAGTCTCCACATGTTTACTTCACATTTTATTATAAATATAAGAAGAATTTTTTTGGGGTTTGTTTCCTTAATTTGCAGTTAGTTTCTAAACCGTAAATATTAAACGCTACTTAACTATGCAACGATACTTTGTCGGGCAGAATTGCAGAAGTGCGCGACTATCAACGTGGGCAACAGTAACAAGACAATAACATTAGGTCAATATGGTTTGTTTGTAGTCATAAATTTGAATTGGTTACTAAAACTTAACCTAGAAACGGGAAGAAAGTTCCAGAATATACTCCTAATCTGACGTGTTACGAAGCCTTCCATACTCCTGTTTCGCGGCTGTCGCGGACGGCGCGTTACGCAATATTTTTCAATCTGTGATTTGTCTTGACTGAACGTGAAAAAATAAAAAAAAAGACATCCTATCGCCATTATAGGTTAACATTATTAGTGCACGAAAACATTAATATCCAGTACTGCTTACAATGCCGAGAAGAAAACTACCAAATCTCCATCAAACATGGTTAAAATGTAAAGATGGCGAGTGGTTGAAAATTTTATAATGAAATTAATCCACTCATCGATCAATCGGACGATGTTTTCCAATCGGAAAGATTCCAGATCTAGACGAGCGAGCGTGCCGGAGCGCAGCGGAGGCCGGCTAGATATTTATAAATTTCTTTTAAATTTAAAGAAAAAAATATTAAAATAATTAATTGGTGGCGATAAACGTCTCTAAGTAATAAAAATAAAATTATTTATTAAAAAAAAGTATAAAAGATTATAAGACTATACGCATATATAAAAAATATTCAAGTTCCATTTTCCTTATAGCAACTTGGAAATAGCTTAAATTAAATCGTTATTTTAACGGTTTGTGTCATAGAAATTTGAATTCGATTTTTTCCTTGAAAGCTCCCATAGCTCCCTCTATTATATGAAGTACTTTGTCGTGTTAGGATTTTTTCAACATGTCAAATAAGTGCAATAAATTGGTTGTTAGAATGGACACCACCTGTTGTCTTATGACCGCATTGAAATCGAAATACGAAATTGCTCATCAGAGAAGAAATTAAGAAACAAATCTATCGATCTTTCTTAATAGACTTAATAGAAAGAAGAATTCTGTGAAATTCCATATTTATTCTTAAAATCGAAGATTTCCAAGGTGAAAGAAAAATGTTTATTCCTTATAAGAAATATTTTGGCGTGACGTTACGTTTGTACGAATAAAAATGCCAAAAATGTAAGCGGTGTTTCTTAATAGAAAGAAGAATTCTTTAAAACTCTATATTTTTTCTTAAATCAAAGATTTTCCAAGGTAAATCAAAAAAATGTAATTCCTTTTCATAAGAAATATTTTTGCGTGACGTTACGCTTCATCGAATAAATATTCCAAAAAATTTATCGGTGTTTCTTAATAGAAAGAAGAGTTCTATATAATTCCATATTTATTTTTAAAGCGAAGATTTTTCAAGGTACATACAAAAATTTAATTCTTTTTTTTAAGAAATATTTTTGCATGACGTAACCTATACTAGGTATATTATACCCTGGATATCTGACCATTTTAGGCAAAGAAAACTTTCGTGGTTTACATTAAAGAAGCTATCTCAGCTTCCGAAGCTTAAATTTCTTAAATTTATATACACTTATACACTATTCATGAAAAAGGGGTTTCTATCAAGTGCATTTAATTGGATGAAGAGTTTCTAAGAACTTTAGCTCTAGAGCTTTTTGTATTCAAAAGTACTCTTACCTGGCTCCCTAAATTCATTTTACGGTTGCAGAGTATAAACAGTAGCTCTGGAAATTCAACATATTTTCTCCTAACGAACATATGCAAATTTTTCAGCAGGCTTGTTTTATGCGCCACAACACACACACACTCATACACACACGCATACCTGCAAACACTCACACAGATACATTTAAAGCAACAAGGATTTGTATTATACGAATTATTTACCTTCTATGTAGACGATGTTTGGGCTGATAAAGCTGCT
This sequence comes from Chymomyza amoena, assembly GCA_037043745.1. Classification (NCBI taxonomy): domain Eukaryota; kingdom Metazoa; phylum Arthropoda; class Insecta; order Diptera; family Drosophilidae; genus Chymomyza; species Chymomyza amoena. The sequence goes on along the minus strand of JBAMAX010002766.1, from coordinate 13,315 downwards.
TTTATTTAGACTTGTTTTTTTGTTTAGATTTTTCTTAGCAAATTAATTTGTTAAACGAAATTAAATACAACAATTTTTGGTACATCAATAATGGCTGAAACAAAAGGCAAATGCCATTGCCAAACAAATAGCAAATAGTCAAAAAGTTTAAGCCAAGTTGAAAGGTTGGCAAACAAAGCAAACAAATAAAATGTTGCCTGCCCTTTGGCGCTATCAACCATGAAAGTCATTATAACGATTGTTCTTGGCCAAAAGTATTTTTACGAATTGCTCAAATAATCGTGGCCAAAAGTATTTGTAAAGCAATAAAAACATCAAAAAAATTGTTTTTAAACCAAAATGATACACGGTGGCAGGTGGCAAAAAGGTTATCCAAAAAGATACAAAAAAAAAAAGAAGAATGAGAAGAATTATAACACAAATAAAAGGTCAAAAACTTGAGCAAACAACTATGCAGCTATAAGCTGAAGCTTAGAGGGAGTGGCGACGAGTTGGATACTCTATGAAAGGGATGAAATGTTTATAATTAGCAAAACAGGATTCAAATAACAGAAATATATATACGATATTACCATATATACAACAGAGGTAACCAACATTCGATCCAAATTGAATATAATAATGATATTTATTAAATAAAATTTATATATTTAAGGAATTTTATTTCCTGTCTTATCAAAATTTTTTCGTCTTATTATGATACGTTAGAATAACAATACAACTTTTTTGCCTTATTATTCGTTCGAAAATTAAAATAGGGAAAACGAATAAAAATTATACCAATTCAATGATTAACAAACTTAAAACTAATAATAAAAAAAAAAAATATTTTAGGAATTTTATTCCTGTCTCATCATAATGTTAATGTCTTTCCGTCTAATTATGTCTCTTAGAAGAACAATACAATTTTTTTTTTTGGATATTATTCGTTTGGAAATTAATAATTATACCAATTCGATGATTAACGAATTTAAATATTAATAATAAAAAAAATTATACATACATATTTAAGGAATTTTATTTCGTGTCCTATCATAATTTAATTATCTTTCCGTCTTATTATGAGACCTTAGAAGAACAATACAATTTTTTGGCATATTTTTCGTTCGAATATCAAAATAAATAAAAAAAATAGTGAAAACTAATAAAAATTCTACTGATACGGTGATTAACGAATTTGAAAATTAATAATAAAAAAATAAATTATACATATTTTACGAATTTTCTTTCCTGTCTTATCACCTCTTACATACAAATTAAAGAAACATTTTTTAAAATAATTTTTTTATCTTTCCGAATGGTAATTTTTTTTGCATAACCTTAAAAGAACATTATTATTATTTTTTATATTATTCGTTCAGCAATTAAAATAGGGAAAACGCAGATCAATTTCGATGTTTATAAAATTTGAAAAGTAATATTAAAAAAAATTATTTTTATTTATTTATTTATAATTGTTGAGTGGTGACAAGTGTTGATAAGTCCTTCTTTATTTATTCAAGTTGTGCCCAGGGAATCGGGGATTCGGGGAACACGCGGACTGAAATCTGTATTTCATTCCATTTCATTTCGTTTTATCAAACATTATTATTTTTTACTTATAATTGTGGTTTGCATCTGCCTCGAAGCGGTCATGACCTCTCTCAATCAAGTTTTCTCACTAAATGATTTGAGCCTGTCACATGCTTGACTGCAGAAGCTATTGCAGTAGCTGCTACAGTCCAGCATGTAAATGGCTCAAGCCGCATTTCGTGCAGGTGCGAGCGAGACAAACACACAGTGCAAAAGATCCGTTACAGGAATTGCTACTGACAAGCAACCCAGTAGAAATTTTTGAAACAGTCGACGCGTTGCGGAATATTTCTCTTTAGCAACGTAACAATAATGATAAATATAGTTTAGACTGTAGGCTACAAACAAAAAAAATTAATATTGCTAAGGAAATAATATTTAATTCGTCAACAAAATTCCATATTATAAATCGTATTCATTTTTTGTTGAGCAAGCCGAAAATATTATTTTAAGAATTTTTGACCTCTTAATATTTTTGGTTTTATTAGGAACTTCTAGTCTTACTAAAAAATTTAAATTAAGGAAGGTTGATAAATATTTTTTCATAATTAAAGACTCAATCAAGAATTTTTGTTTAATACTTATAGTGTTAACTTTTCTTTCAAGCTTTAAGATTAATTTCGCTGAAAATTTTGGTAGATTAAAATAAAATTTAATTTGTTTTGTCTTGCTTTAAAGGAATAAAATTTAAGAAAGCTTATAATCGGTCTGGTTTTAACAATTTACACGTGAAGATTTAATAAATAGAATGCCAAAATTTAAAGATAACTGAATATATATAATTATCATATATCAACAATAAGTCTTGCTCCAGAAAACTAAAAACGACAAACAAATTTTATTCGTTTTTATATGGTTTTTGAACACAACACTTTTTGCTGTCATTATATCGACAGCAAAGACAGCAAGATAATATATACTATATAATATAATATGATAATATATAATATAATGTGATAATATATAATATAATATGATAATATAAGATTCCGTGATATTTCCTTAACTAATTTTGCCATTTTTATTACAAGGAATTTTATAAATGAGAGCAGAATTCATGCAAAAAATTATTTTTTATGTTTTGGGTAATAAAATAATGAAAAATACAATACAAATGGAATCTAAAAATATCAAAGAATATTTTAAAAATTATTTCAAATAGAATTATTATTTTTTTTTAAGAGAGTAACCAAACTTTCACATTAGATCCCATATTAATCCAAAGGAGACAAGTTTATTTTATTTTTTTGATATCGGGGATAAATTATATAGCTCCCATGGGGGTGTTTGAGACGACCTCGACAAAAAAAAAACCGTTTTAGATAAATAATTCATTTGTTTATGAAGATATCGTTACCAAATTTGGTATTCGAAAGTTTTTTATAGTTTCCAATCACTGTACCATATTTGATCGAAATCGGTTGACTATATCATATAGCTCCCATATGACCGATCGGCCAAAATAACTTTTTTAAAGAAAAATTCGCTATATTTCGTTTTTTAATAAAGATATCGTAACCAGATTTGACGTTTGGAAATTTTTTAGACCACTTAAGCAATGTGCCAAATTTGAACAAAATCGGTTGACTATATCATTTAGCTCCCGTAGTGCCGATCTTCCAAAAAATCGATTTTTTAACAAAATTTGTTGTGTTTCGTTTGTTTGTTAAGATATTGGGACCAAATTTGACATTCGTGAGTATTTTAAAGTTCCTAAGCACTGTACTAAATTTAATCCAAATCGTTTGACTAGATCATATAGCTCCCATAGGACCAATCGGTCCAAAAACACGTTTTTTATACAAAATTCGATGTGTTTTGTTTGTTTGTAAAGATATTTGAAATAAATTTGGCATTCATATCTTTTTTAAGGTATTTAAGCACCGTGTCAAATTTTAATGAAATCGGTTGACTATATCATATAGCTCCCATAGGAACGATCGGTCAAAAAAAAAATGTTTGCTTAAAAATTCTTCTGTTTTTGGTTTTTTGTGAAGAAATCGGACTTTATTACAAGCTAGTGGTACAGGGTATCTTAAAGTCGTCCGCGCCCGACTTTACGTACGCCATTTTTTTTATTTATTTTATGTTTTTTATTTATTTAATTTATTTTTTTTATTTATTTATTTTATTTTTTTTATTTATTTATTTTTTTTAATTTTTTTTTATATTTTTTTTTATATTTTTTAATTTTTTTTTTATTTTTTTTTATTTTTTATTTATTTTTACAAAAAACTACTAAAACTACTATTATAAACTACCTTAAGTAGGCTGTTTTATTTTATGCATTTCTATACAAAATATAATATAATTCATGCATCTTTTTTTTAATATTTTGGTATCTTTTTGTTTTAGTACATAAATCGAGTTCTTAAAACATTTCTGCAAAATTCGTTTTTGGTTTATCTTAGTAATTAATATTAATTTCGTTCGTAGTTATATTTACACCGAAAGAAGTTTATTTGCTTTAAATAAGATAAATTAATAAATAAAAAAATCTTTTTAAAAGTGGTTTAGTTTTGTATCAGGATTCTTTTAAAATCTTACTAGAATATCTAGGACCCTGAATTATTTTTTTGTGACTATTTGTGGCTATAGTAACATAATTTTGAGGTAAAATATTTGTTAAGTCGTCCAATATTTGGTCCCGAAAGGGTTAGATTAATTTTTTTTGTAAAATATTGAGTAATATATTGCTGGAGTTATTATATCAGGAGTGAGATTAGGCGAAATATTGAACGAGTAATAAAAATTAATAAAGACAGCATTTTCAGTTTGTTACGTCGTTCCCCTTATGTTATAAACAATCGGACAAACTGTATTGGCTAGAGATGATTAACTTTAAAATAGATTTATATCTTTCAGAAACTTAAATTTCTATGCAACATTTATTAATAGACTGCTAAAGAAAATAAAGCTTTGACTTCAGTTTAGCTGAGTGATTAAGGAATAAAAGTATTTTTTGAAATAAATATCAAAAAAGTCAAAAGCAGAGCTTTATGTGTTGCAAACTTCTCGACAAGCTTATAATATGCTACGTGAAAAGTATAAAAAAGTCAGCTATTAAAAGCGTTTATTTTTTTTTTCGGGTGTATATCAATAGATAGCTAAAAGGAGAGTGAGTAAGACAGCAAATAAAACAAAGGCATTGGCCAATAATTACGGACAACAACAACAACAGCAAGAACAACAGCAGCAGCAACTTAAACTGCATGAAACAATCAAAATGGCCAACATACACACACACAGACACTCTCACACAGATAGCAAGAGAGAGGCGGAGAGAGAGAGCAATCAAAGCATAAGCACGCTCTGTAATCAGCGTGGGCAGCACAAACACACGTACACTTTCCCGCTCTCCCACACACACAGAGGCGCAGCGTAGCGAAATGAAAAGTTTTGTAATTAAAATTGGAAAAAAAATTCTTTTTTTTTTATTTCATTCCTTCTTTGGTCTGCAGATAATACTTTGCTCGTTCTCTTGGTCTCTTTGTCTCTCTTGGTCGCTCTTACCTCCTCTCTATGTGTGTGGCACCATGACTGGGCCTGACCAATGGTGCATGATTGAAGGTTTTCAACGTCATTTGCTAATGGCATCAGCAACAATAAAAAAATCACTGACACACACACACAAACACACACATACTCGTATGTATATATAGCACACATTTATAAGTAGTATGTGCGCATCCAATAAATGTGAAAAGTTGTTCTTGCATGAAGCGTGTCGAGCTGCAAAGAGCTCCACGTTTGGTCAGCTCTTGGAGCAGTTTACTTGGAACTGGTATTTAAGAGAGAGAGAGAGATGGGGGAAGCGTTTAATGTTAGCTTTTTTCATCATTGAGTTTTAATTGAGGCAATTATCATTGGGAATATAATAGTATTGCCAATTTGAAGTTTCAGGGAACACACACACACAAGCACACACACACATAGGGAAGTTCATGCAACTTTTTGAGTGCTAACCAGGTTCAATGCTCCAGAAAGACAATCAAAATAATAGAACTTCAATTTCAGACACCCAATAAGTACTCTTATGTAATAGGTTGAAAATATACTCAAGTTGCACGTAATTATAATTGTTATTGTGAAAAACTATTTCTTAAGACTAGTTTTTAAATAAGTTATTCTGAAGAATTTTTTAGATATAATATGTTTGGGGAATTTGTATTTAATTGTAGGGTTCCAGCATTTTCAGCTTGGGAAATACATTTAACACATCGGCTGAAAAGTTCGCATGTTTTTTTATCAGAGAGAGCGCACAATAATGGTTGCACATTTATGTATAGCACACTTCAAGCACACTTTCCGTTGATGCCTTACATGTCCTTAAAGGATCAATATTAAGGATACCACATAAGAAAAATTATATTTTAATAATTTTTTTTAACCAAAATAAGTATGTGTGTACATTCAATAACCTTTTATAGATATCCTTACAATGGGACGAGATTATGTTGCTTGTAACTGTTTTGAACCCGAAAATTCGCAGGGTTTTACTGGAAAACCCAATTCAACTTATGTTTGCGAAAAACCAATTGGCAGAAACTTCTGAGAAAAATATTCGGTCGCCAAATTTCCAGCAAAAAAAAAAATTCATATTTATAAAAGCAAAAGGTTTTGAAACATAAAAAAATTAAAAATAAAAAATTTTGCAATATGATTTTGTTGAAAAAATGTTACCAAAACTAATGTACAGAAAACTAAATTTGATAGCGAAATATTTGGTCTTACTCGCAGAATTTGTATAAAAATCGAGTTTTACGCCATATCGTTAAACTACAAATTTCCAGCGAAATTTAAATCGGCGAAAATACACACTTTTTTCCCGACCTTTTCCGATTTTGTAACCAAATAGTAACTACGTTTTGAAATCTTTTACTATGACTAAATCCGAAATTGAATCAAATTTTATTATATACTTTACGATGCTTTAGAGGCTTCTAACGAGAATGTTGATAAAACTGATATATTTATAGCCATATTATTTTAGTTTCCGAATTTGTATTTTTTACTCTCTGTCACATTTCTTATCTAAATATTTTGCACAATAGCTAAAATCCGCGTAATTCTTTTCAAAGGAAATTCAAATTATAAATACTCGGATAGCGTCTACTTGCTGGTGCTGGGTTTTGGTTCCCTAGCTTCAAGAGTCTCAGAGAACTTGATATTCTTACACAATCCGGAAAGACAAACGGATTTCTAGTACAGTAAAAATAGACATAAAAAGGGGTTTACCAAAATAAAATTCAAGATAAAACAAATGTCAAAATAACCTTTTCGGTTTTAGGCTTTTTGGATGATCTTTAAAACATTAAGCAAAACTTATTTCTACCGTACTAATCGGTATATGGGCGTCATGACTAAAATTTTTTCAAAACCCGAAATTGGCTTCCGAAATAACTGGAGTGAGTTTTTTATTAATCAATCGATTTAGCGTTATCTAACGAATAATAGCATCTGGATATGAAATTGATACGAATGCCTTTCAACAGTATGCATTTCGAACAGCAGCTATATTTGAATCGGTCTTTTTAAAAACCTCATAAGTCACTAAATTCGAATTTTTCAGGAATCAATAAAAACTGTTTCATACACAAATTAATTTTAACGGACTTTTTTATGCTTAATTATTGTTATTTGAAGAGGAAGGATTGTATTGACTTATATAGTTTTTACCCAGAATACGTATCTCCCTTTAAGGAACCAGTTTTAGCAACAAACAAAAAAAAAAACAAAAAAAACAAAAACCATGTTGCAAAAAGTGCGAATTGTGAGGTTTTTGAATTGACCGATTTATTTGTAGATTCGTATTCATATGCCTACTTCGCTCCATACAATTTTAATGCGTGGTGCAGAAATAATTAAACATGTTTCGCTTCCGATAGGAATAATGTCGGAAGAAGCTCTTGAAGCCAGAAACAAAGATCTCAGAAAATTTGGCTTACACCACAATAGAAAAAAATGTTCGTAAAAACACCAAGGAAGATACTCTTTTTATTTCATTGGACCCAGTAATAACGATGCTATCAAAAGGTTCAGTTTCATCTTCCAAAAAAGACGAACTGTTTGATAAAGAAGTTATCAGTCTTATTATAAATAAAGATGTGGAGCAAGCATTGTCAGATTGTTCCTCATCAGATACTGAGTAGATATGAAAATGCTGAAACTAAATAAATAAAATGGTTTATAAACAAAAATTAATTTTATATTAGTCTTTATTTGAATAATATTAATGAATGAATAAATGAATTTATTACAAAAAAATTTTATAAATTTTAAATAAATCAATTTCTGCTAGATGAACCATTTCTGTAAAAAGTGCATTACAAAATGGATTTGTCTATTTTAAAATTATATACTTTATACCAAATTTCGTAAAGTTGTGCGTATGTATATTTTAAACATTTTTAATGAATAAATTTTATTAAATTTGTTGGAAAAAAGGTCTTAGATTCGGGCAAAACTGACCATATATCGCTTAAAGCAGTTTTATACAGAAATTAAAAAATATTAATGACATAACAAAAAATTAATTTTATATTAATTTTGATTAGGACCAATTTATCTACCAAAATAGCTACATTTTGTCAGAAGTCATTTATTAATCGGAGCTAGATTGTTAATTTTTCTCCCACTGTGCGTTGTCCTCTTCGCAGTTATTCTCTTGTTCTATTACAAGTTTCTTCTCCTTTTTCGCCTTCTTCTTCTTTCCTTTATTTTTCCGTTTCTTTTGCTTTGCTTCATCTATGTCTTCCATCTGCTCATCGTTTTGTGATAAGTCCTCGATCTGATTTTCACATTTGACTTGCATCTGCTCATAGTTAAATGATAAGTCCTCCATCTTCTTTTCACTTTCATTATCTTCGCAATTTTTCTCTTCTCCTTCTTCTTCGCGTTTTATATGCTTTAGTGCTTTTTCAATATCTTCAAGTTTCTCATTTGAAAGCTTGGGCTTCTTCTTCTTTTTCTTCTTTTTTACACTGATATTGTAGTTTGGCAATTTCGTATGTTCTTCGCAGTCGTTGTCTTCTTCAATTACAAGTTTCTTGCCCTTCTTCTCCTTCTTTTTCTTCTTCTTCTTCTTTTTATTTTTCCGCTTCTTCTGCTTTGGAGTATCTATTATATCTTCCATCTGCTCATCGTTTTGTGTCTGGTCTTCCATTTGCTCATCGTTATGTCCATAGGCTTCCATCTTATCGTCACATTTGAATTGCATCTGCTCAGAGTTAAATTTTAAGTTCTCCATTTTATTTTTACATTTATTACTTACTTCTTTTTGGACCTTGCGTTTCTTCTTCATTGCTTTGCCTGTCTCATTCGCATATGCATTATTTTCCTTTTCTTCTTCTAACAATCGTTTGCGCATGCGCGAAACCATTTCTTGACTGGTGCAAGGGCCGCCGTTTTGATAAGGCGGAATAGATGTTAGTTGATTATGGAGCTCCTTGGGAGTTTTCTCCAAATTGGGCACTGCCTGTCCCACTCTATCGTTCAGCGGCTTGAGAGGGATCTGCCCTTTAGCCTGAGCGCCTGCGGTTGGTTTTATAGCCCTGCCGATTTGGCAAGCCATGTTGAATTCCGCTTCTATCTGTTGAAGCAGCTCCAGTGTCACTTGTTTACTCACGTGGTAAAACCAAGGTCTACGCCCCACCGTTGGTATTACCCAGTTTGACCTCTTACACGCCATATAAATACACAAGCATGCCACCGTTCTGGGTCGATATTGTAGGCACAAGGTGGTCCAGAGCAAGACGTTGGAGCACAAAGTATAAGCTGATTTAATGACACTCTCACTGACCTTGAAACGCCTGCAAGTCTTAATGGCATGCACGTGAGCATGGCTAATGGTGACATCAAAGCCCAGCGTCTTCAATAATATCTGCTCGTCCATGATGAGCTCCTCCTTTTGCTCTTCAGCAGTTCGACCGGTAGTTGTTCTGGAGCACTTATTCATGGCGTTTAATATATAGCTGACTCTGCGTTCCTGCTCCTCGACCTTGGCAGACAGATAGATACATGCCGCAGCCGTGGAATGGTAATCGAAACGCCTGAAGGAGTGCTTGGTGTAGAAACGCTGCATATACAGAATGCCCGTGTTGATGCACAGCTGGGACACTTTTAGCAGTTCACCCATTGCTTGTATAAAAAGCGCAGTGCGTTGTCTAAGATGCAGCTCCTCAATGGCTGCAACGCCATCGCGGTGACTGGGCGAGTTGGCCAACTGCTGCGGTGTAAAAAACCAACGTGCTTTGCGTTGGTCGTAGCTTGGGCTGGACCCAGTTGCGCCGGCGCTGACGTCGTAGTATGCGTATAGCGACATTTTGCTCACTCTCAAACAAACTGGGATGACTGCTTTCTGGTTTAAGACTTATGATTTGTTTTTTAAAAACGCGTGATTAAAATTTTATTCGGTTAAAAAAGTTTTCTTGGTAAAGCAACATGCACAGCAAAATTTTTCTCGACTTGTGAATGTAATTTTCGCTTGTCACGGTCCAAATGTCAGAGGTGCAAAGGGCAACGGGAAACTGCAACTCATGGACAACCGATGAGTATGCTACACTTTTTATTATATACTCGATATTACTCAGATGTTACCTTTTTACTAATTACTACAAGAAAGTACATATGCCTAAATAAGTACTCAATTTTCATCAAAAATACTTGTAACAAAATTCAAATAGTAATGTGTATTTAAAAAGAAGACTTTGGTCACACTGCTGACACTTTTGTTGCTGTGGGAACAGTTGGGAATGAAACACGCTTGTATTCAATTGTTTGGAACGTGCACAGTGTGCAAAGCTAGCATAATTTAGTTTAAAATTGCAAAGATTTAAAATAAAAAAAAGTTGTAATTTTATTTAAAAATAAAACTTTATTGAAATTATTTAATGATTATTGCATGAATTTTGGTACCTTTACTTACAGCTTGTAAATAAAAGTATAACAATTAAAATTTTTTTATTTTTAAAAATTTAAAAAGAAAAATTGCCCAGTAATTTTTATTTTTGATTTTTATTTTTATGTTCAAAAGAGCTAAAATTTGATTTTTTGATATAAGTTAAAAATAAAAATTTAACTTTTTTTCGTAAAGTCCTTTAGAAAAAATCATATATTGCTGCATGGACTTTCATATAAACAACTTTTGTCGCTTTGGTTTTTTTCATAACCATAACTCCTATTTGCGAGCCTTGAAAAAAATCTACGTTTTGGCGTTAGATTTTAGATTTAAGTTATAAAAATTTAACTGTGTGAAACATTTTTTTTTTAACTACCCAAAACAACTGATAAATAGAGAATTTATAAATTTTAGTCATGGAAAAAAAAAAGGTTTTAGGCTGGCATGATTTTTCTTAAAATTTTTTTATGTATAGCGACATGAGCTTAATTTTTATGGTTTCATTAACTAAATTTAATAATTGTCTTAAGTTGAAGGGTAAATAAAAAATTATACTCAAAAAAATATTTTTTTTTATGTATCATAATTTTTACAACTTTAATAAAGACACAATTTTAATTATGGCTGCTTATAATTCACAATTGATTAAAACTTCAAATAGTATGAAACTTTATATTGTATTTTTATATCGTTTATATTTATATATTAAACATAATTTTTTTAAATTTTATTGAGGATACAATTTTAATTATGGCTACTAAAGTTCCGTAAAAGGTTCATTTTTTTTTTTTTTTTTTCCAAATTTTTTGTTTTCACTTAAATTAAATTCTATTCATTAATTAATATGCTTTTATTTGATAAAAAATTAGTTTTTCTGCTTTTAAAATTGTCATATACCATATATAATAAAGCTTGTGAGCTATGCTTACCAAAATATTTTAAAGGGCAACAAAAATTAACTAGATCTTATAATATTTATTAGACTTAGTTTAGGCGACTGTGTTCAGCAATAATATTATACATCTTTTTCGAAAGTTATAAAATATTTATCTGCAGTGAAGTTGAGCCAACTTTTTCTGCAAATCTTAATTTTAATTATAATAAAGTGTTTACCTGAAGAACAATATTTTTAAAAATAAAAGGAATGTGATGCTTTCAAACTCTGATCCGCCATTAGCTGGTTGCTTAAGCATTAAAAGTACGAAACTTAATTATAAAAGAAAATTGACTCTTTTTACCCAAATTTGACAATATTGAAACAACACAAGACGAATTTTGTCTTTGCACTAAAATTGCTTGGTTTTGGATTTAAGCTGGTTTGTTAAATAAGCTCGTCGATAAATATTACCTCTTCTTTTTTTTTGGTATTGATAAGACATTAGGGATAGTCCCTGCTGCTCTTGCAAATATAGGCATGTGTCATAGGATCTGTCAAAATTGTGTTCGGCAAGTACAACTTCTGAATATACAAATCATCGATACTTAGGAAATATTGTCACGATGCCGTAGTAGGAGAGAAATTAGAAATACCAAGGAAGGATAGGTTCTCCTCTACTTGATCATTCCTTAGGAGTCGTGGTCGCCCCTTTGTTTTCCTTCGTCGGCTTTCGCTTCGAATACCTTTTTCGCTGGAGTTTCGTTATCTATACGTACAACATGCCCGAATCGTCCTCAAAACGAACGGAACCGAAGATTTTACGAAGAATTTTTTTTTCGAGCTCCCCAAGAGCGGATGCATCCGTCCGCGACACAACCCAGGCTTCTACCCCGTATAAGAGCTCTGTCAAGATGAGCGTCTTGAAGAGTGTTATTTTTGTTGGTCGAGAGCTGCACATCTGCTTACTGAGACCATAGTAACACATATTGGCAAGGGAGGCTGATGTCATTTTCGGTGTTTACGGCGGTGCCAAGGTACGTGAATTCCTTGACCACTTCAAAAGTATAGAGGTCCGCTGCAACATGGGAGCCTAGGCGCCGTACATTCCTGTTCTTAGACATGTATGGGGATTTTATCCGAGGCTTTGGCTGTGGTTTTCATTGGTTTGCTGTTTAACGAAGCGGATGCCAAACCCTGCGCTCAACCGTTTAATGTCCGGGTGACTCGCTGCACACACAGCGAATGCTAAGATAACCCAGGAGGTGCCGCGGGGAGGCTGTGAGCCAACTTGCAATCATTTGAGACAGAGATTGCTCTGACAGTCGTCAGGACCGCAATCAGAAGCTTTGCTCTGTACATATCAAAGGCAGGCCCACCAAATAGGTACTCTATATTCAATATTAAACATGTCAAAAATGATCCCTAAAACCTTCATCTACACATAAAAAGATGAAAAGTTAAAAGTCCAAATGTTAAATTAAATGTTACATTTTGTCGTTATTGGAAAAAAATCTATTTATTTTTAAATCTGCTGGCTTCGGCAAAGTTGCTTAGAAGTGCCCGTAGAATACTCCTAGAGGGCGCTGCGAATCGGTAAAAAATTTAACCCATTCTTGCATCTATAAGAAGAGATTGCTGTGTTCGATCTTTTTTGCAATATCTTTGTCCTATGTCGTTGGTCCACAGTAACATCAAGATATTTGGCTGACCTTGTCTGTGCTATTATACCTACAAGATATTTTGTTAATTTTATCTGTAACATAGGGGATCATATAAGACTTTGTGGTTCTTGGTTGCTAAAAAACCGAAGAGCACCTGAAATATTTATCGGAGCCAGGGATTGGTATATTTGGAGGATTTCTTTTCCAATTTGTGACCCATTCATAATGCCGTAATGTTACTCTTTCAAGTGAATCTCATGGCCAAATGCATCACGAAGTGTCTATTTGATGCATTGTCTTCTTCCT